>QRFJ01000303.1:692550-903055 GCA_006176705.1 Cocos nucifera
CAAGGCTGCCTCTCCCCTCCTTCTCCATGCCATAGTCTCTTCTCCCCTTGCTCTCCACATCCAAAAGTGTTTTGGACTTAGTTTGGTGCGATTCAGATCAAGGAAAGGCGATCAAAATGCAAGAAGGCTGCGCTGCTGCAAAAGGATGACTGCAGATCTTCAAAAGAGTTTTGAAGATCCTCCAGATCAGATCCAGATCTAATTTTTGGAGGTGTGATAGAGAAGAAGAGGTTCTCCAGATCCAACCCGAGTGGATATCGGTAGAGGCCAGGCGCTTGCGTGGCTAAGATCCAGAACCTTCCGCTGCAATCAGGATCATCTACAGGGTAATAGGATTACCCAAATCAGGTAAATTAAATTTGATTTAATTTATCTTATTTTATTTTATTTATTAAAATAATAAGAATCAGATCTGAAACATATCAAGATCTGATTGAGATCAAAAGAAAATTTTTGAAATATATCTCTTGATCTAATCAGATCTGGACGAACCTGGACCGAGAAATCAGGATTTCCCTTCATAAGGATCATTGTCAAGGCCTCTTCTCTCACCTCATCTAAAATGAATGAGGCCTTCGACTTTGCTTACATTAGGACGATGTTCTCCTTCTATTTCTAACAGATTGTAGGGGCACATAAGGGCCATTATCGAGGTCTCTTCCTTCATCTCGTCTAAAATGAATGAGACCTTCGACTTTGCTCACATTAGGATGAAGTTCTCCTTCTGTTTCTAATGGACTGTAGGGACACATAAAGACTGTTATTAGGGCCTCTTCCCTCATCTCGTTTAAAATGAATGAGGCCTTCGATTTTGCTCACATTAGGACAAGGTTTTTCTTCTATTTCTAACAGATTGTAAGGGCACATAAGGACCATTGTCAGAGCCTCTTTCCTCATCTCGTCTAAAATGAACGAGGCCTTCGACTTTGCTCATGTTAGGATGAGGTTCTCCTCCTATTCCTAACATGGAAATAGGAGCATAGATGGACCATTGAATGGGCCTCTCCCCTCCTCTTATCTTAAATAACCAGAGGTCTTCGACTTGCTCATGTTAGGATGAGGTTCTCCTCCTTCTAGCGCCAATCTTGTTATTGTAGAATCTGATTGATGTCGGATCGAATTAGAGTTAGGAAAGAAGAGGTCACCGTCGGTGATCTGCAAAATAAAGTTCCATCCAAAGTTGGTGGTGGTGGCTCCGGTAGGATCCTCCGATGATCAAATCAGCTCTTCTGACCAACAAAAATGAAGTGCTCAGGTAAGAATTCAATAGAGTTTTGGGAAGAAGAAGAAAGCTTAAAGAAAATATATCTGGAGGGTCTCTTTTATAGATGGAGCCTATATAGCCGTAATCATTCGGTAGTGGACCGTTCGGGGCCACATGAAATTTATTACAGAGAGAGGTGTCGCTCGTTTGTTGAGATTTAATAGTCGAAGTTCGAAGAAAGCAGGTATTGGTTGAAGAGCTTTGACATATGTCAATTCTAGAGGAGTTTGAACTCCTAAAGGAAATACGGCTAGAGGGGATCATCTGAAAAAAATACTACTTAAAATTTGAAAGTAATCCGCTAGAGAAATTCAGATGGAGCTCGACTGATGGAGAAGTCCAGAAGGAGTCCGACTGATGGAGAAGTTCAGCTAAAGGAGAAGTTCGGAAGAAGTTCGGCTCCTATAGAAATTCAACTGAAGGAAAGGTCCGAAAGGAGTTTGGCTTCTATAGAAATCCGATTGAAGAAGATGTCTGGAAGAAGTTTGGCTTCTATAAAAATTCAACTGAAGGAGAAGTCTTAGAAAAATCCGACTGCTAGGAAAATCTGACTGAAGGAGAAGTCCAGAAGGAGTTCGGCTCTTAGAAAAATCTGACTGAAGGAGAAATCCTGGAGGAATTCGATTGCTGGAGGAATCCGACTAAAGGAGAAGTCCGAAAGGAGTTTGGCTCTTAAAAAAATTCGACTGCTGAAGGAATCTGACTGAAGAAAAAATCTGAAAGAAGTTTGGCTCTTAGAGAATTCGACTGAAAGAGAAGTCCAAAAGGAGTTCGGCTCCTGAAGGAATCTGACTGAAGAAGAAGTTTGGAAGAAGTTCGACTCCTGGAGTAATTTGACTGAAGAAGTTTAGAAAAAATTCGACTGTTGGAGAATTTTCGATCGAAGCTCTTCTATGATTATCAGTTATATTAGGCTAAGCATCAATTGGACTTTGGTAGGAGCGGGGTTTATCCCTGATAAGAATGCGATGTTGTCATTAAGACATCGTGTTTATCAATTTAAATCTGACTTTTTATTTTTTAAATTAATTAAAAATTATAAAGAGAGTAGTAAGTTGGATTGAATCTATAGAGAGGTAATGATTTATTTCTAAAATTTTTGATTTTTTGATTTTTTTATTTTTTTTTTTAAAAAAAAAAAGGATTTTTAAAAATTAAAGTCAAAAAATAGATTTATAAATAAAAGTAGAATTTAAATTATGTAAAAATAAATTTAGTACTAAGATCTACTATTTAGATCTTAGCGGCTACTTATAATAAAATTAAAGAGCAATAAAGAATAATTAATTTAAAGAGCTAGAATTGAAAAGAGTAATAAAGCTTTCTTTATTAAAATTAAAACTTAGATGAAGAATTTAAATACAAGAAATTAAAGAAAATGAATAAAACTCAAATGCAGAATTTAAATATAAGAAATTAAAGAGAAAAAGAAAGAGAAAAGAAAACTAGAAGTAGGCGTAGAGATGGCATAGAAGACTAGCTCTTCTTCTCAGCATTGTAGCTTTGAAGCAACCTTTAACCTTGAGCTTGGCTTCCACCCTGTATCTTGGCTTTTCTCTCATCAGATCTATTGATTTCTAGAGGCCTGAGGTCCTTTTTATAGAGCTAGGAGGGCTGGATATTTTTTTCTAAAGGCAATGTGGGACTAAGGGCCATTTTAATCATGAAAATAGGAAGAAATCTGAGTAAAATTTGGATTAAAATAGCCCATGAACAAATTCTGTTGAGTTCTTTTAATTCTGGCCACAGATGGTGATCCGATGCTTCCAAAAATACCAAAAATGAACGTGTAATGGCCTAGATTAAGTCGAATTAAATTCTGACCATTGGATCGATGGATGAAATTAGGCCATTGATCACGCGCCTGAGAGTTTGATCATCGTCAGGAGCTTTCTGGACCGTCGGATCGAAGTTGGAATCAAGCGCTGCCATCTGATGGCGATTCGGATGAAATCAGAAATCAAATCAGAGTTGGAATAAATTTTGACCGTCCAATCTTGACCATAAGCAACCACCACCGCACGATCGCACATTTACTATTCCCATGGATCGCATGGACCAGCCGCACCACACACCATAGCCAATCAGCGCTCCTATCACTGAGTGAAAAGACCAGATTTTCTTATGAGCCATGATGGATTTTCTGTAAACCCTTTAAGGGTCTAGGTCCACCACGTGGCAAGCTTTGATTTGTCCATTTTTGCTGAGCTGACGATTCACACTATGCTGTAGACCAATGGATGGCTTCTGGGCTTGAGTTGGCTAGCGTGGCTGGCTTGGTATGCCGGCTTGGTCGGCTTGGCTCGGCACGCTTGGATGCGTCAGTTGCTGTGGCGTGGCGGCTTGAGCCGACTGAGCCGTATGTTATTTTTTATTTATTTTTTTTATTTTATTTCTTTAAAAATTTATATTTTTTCTGTTTTAGCTTCATTTTGTTTGAAACTTATTTTATTATGATCTAAAAAATAAGCTCTTTTTATTGATATTAAAATTTTATTATTATTATTATTATTATTAATTAATTTTTTAATTAATAAAAATATGAAGTTCTCAAAAATATGTATCAATTAATTATTAATTTTTAAAAATAAGTATAAATTAATTGATAAATTGATGCTTTTATAGATAAATTTATAGTACTTATCACATCCTCCAACTTAAGCTTTGCTCGTCTTCAAGTAAAGAAAGAATTTAATTTAGATCAATTATCATATTTCATTGAGATCCTCGTTGACAAGAATAGATCTAGAATTTAAGATCAAAAATTTAGACAGTATCACTAACTAAGTATTGAGTTTCAGAAGTAAATTTCATAGCAGATTAATCAAAAATTTTCTTAGAGTTCATCTAAAGATTTTCAGCACTTGGTTTCGTGAATACTAACTTAGCATTTGGGTGTTGATTCAAAGAATAAATAAATCTTTTTCTATCATCTATTTTAGTTAGTTTTCTATATACTCTCAAGTTAAGTGCATGAATTAAGGTAGCTTTCACACTGCTTTTTTTTTTTTTGAAAATTGTGCTGAGCATCATGACCTTCCCTTCACCATTTGATGTGAACTTCTACACTTGACTTAGGTGCAGGGTTCTAGTTTAGGGTAATCCATACATACTCTATGTTTTGCATTTTTTATTTAAGCAGGTAGCTCTTTCTTTAAATTCAAGTTTTTTTAATTGAGGTATATATAAACCATCAATTTTTAGTGATAATTGAATCCTCAATTAGCCTTATAATCAACACCTACCTTGCTTCATTAGTATGCATGTGCAATTAGAAGTGCTGTTAGACTTTAAATGACCTAAGTAGGCTGCTAATGGTCTGACCAAGTAATCTGCTTCTTAACTTGCTACCATTATTAGTTAATGCTTTCTAACTTTATTACTTTTCCTAGTTTATTTTGCTTAAGATTCTCTTTCCTGAAATATGGTTTATCCAAAATTTTTAAAATAATTTTAAAATTTAATTATTATTATATATATTTATTAATAATAATAATATTTTTTTTTTTGATTTTATCTTATTTATTTATTTATATATATATTTTTATCCTCTAACTGAATTGATATTGTCCTCAATGGAGAGGGAAAATAAATAAAAGGGTGTAAATTATGTTTTTTTTTTTTGTGGTCCTTCTCCAGCTTAGCCTAAAAAAAAAAACTAAATAGAATAAATTAGATTCAAGAAGTATTGGGTTGCCTCCCAACAAGTGCTAAGTTTATTATCTTCAGTCAGACAAAATGTAGTTTAATTCATTATGGTTCTATTAATTATACTTGATCAATATTTTGATTTAATGATATTTCTTCGATATATGTTTTAAGCTTTTGGCCATTTACCTTAAAGAAATTTTTAGTCCTAGGATCATAGAGTTTGATTGCACCATGTGGGAATACGTGATTAACTATGTAAGGTCCATCCCATCTGGATTTTAATTTTTTAGGAAATAATCGAAGCCTTGAGTTAAATAACCAGACTTGTTGATTTGGTTCAAAGGTTTTTCTTGAAATATGTTTATCATGGAAGGCTTTCATTTTCTCCTTATAGATTTTTGAATTTTCATAAGCTTCTTGCCTTAATTCTTCTAATTCACTCAATTGTAACATCCGATTGGAACCAGCTTGGTTTAAATTAAAATTTAATTATTTTATTATCCAATATGCTTTATGTTCAAGTTCTACCGGAAGGTGACATGCTTTTTCATAGATTAATCTATAGGGAGACATTCCAATAGGGGTTTTATAAGCTGTCCTATAGGCCCATAATGCATCATCTAATCGATCTGACCAATCTTTTCGATCAGGCCTAATAGTCTTTTGTAAGATATTCTTAATTTTTCCTATTAGATACTTCTACCTGGCCACTTGTTTGTGGATGGTATGGTGTAGCTATCTTATGTGTCACCCCATATTTTCGTAATAAAGTTCGAAATTGATGATTTGTAAAATGGGTACCTCCATCACTAATGATAGCACGTGAAAATCCGAACCTAGAAAAGATATTCTTCTGAATAAATTTTAAGACTACTTTATGATCATTGGTTCGTGTTGCTATTGCTTCAATCCATTTAGAAACATAATCGACAGCTACCAAAATGTATTCAAATCCATTGGAAGGTGGAAAAGGTTTCATAAAATTAATTCTCCATACATCAAAAATTTCTACTACTAAGATGGGGTTTAAAGGCATCATGTCTTTCTTTGAAATATTCCCTAAGGCTTGACACTTAAGACACTCCTGACTAAAAGTATGGGCATCCTTAAATAATGTTGGCCAATAAAAACCACTCTACAATACTTTGGCCATAGTTTTTCATCTGAAAAAATGTCCTCCACAAGCAAGGGTATGACAAAATTGTAAGATACTCAATTGTTCAGATTCAGGAACACATCTACGAATGATTTGATTAGCACAAATTCTAAAAAGCTCAGGATCTTTCCAAAAATAATATTTGATTTGAGCAAAGAATCGATCCTTCTCATTCTTAGACCAGCCATCAGAAATTTATCCTACGACTAAGTAATTGACAATATCTGCAAACCAAGGGGCCTTTGTATGTGAAACTGTTAACAATTGTTCATCTGAAAAAGATTCTCTGATTGATACAGGTTCACTATCTTTAACTAGGATCCTAGATAGATGGTCTTGCTACAACATTTTTAGATCCCTTCTTATCTCGAATTTCAATATCAAATTCTTGTAATAGTAAGATCCATCTAATTAATCATGGTTTAGCATCTTTCTTTGAGAGCAGGTATCTCAAGGCTGAATGATCTGAGTAAATTATGATTTTTGATCCTAATAGATATGATCTAAACTTTTCTAGGGCAAACACAATGGCTAGCAACTCTTTTTCAGTGGTGGTATAATTCATTTGTGCTTCATTCAGAGTTCTACTAGCATAATAGATCACTACAGGACATTTGTTTACCCTTTGGCCCAGGACAGCTCCTATGGCAAAGTCTGAGGCATCGCACATAATTTCAAAAGGTAGTGATCAGTTAGGAGGTTGTATGATTGGAGCTTTGGTCACAGCTTCTCTTAAGATTTCATAAGCTTTAAGATAATTTTCATCAAAGTTAAAAGAAACATCCTTAGCGAGCAGATTACACAAAGGATGAGAAATTTTAGAAGAACTCTTTGATGAAGCGACGATAGAATCCTACATGGCCAAGAAAAGATCGAATTTGTTTGACAGAAGTGGAAGGAGGAAGTTTAGAAATTAGTTCAACTTTAGCTTTATCTACCTCAATCCCTTTCTTAGATACTATATGTCCTAAAACGATCCCCTCTTGAACCATGAAGTGGCTCTTTTCCCAGCTTAACACTAGATTAGCCTCAATACATCATTTTAATATTTTCTTCAAATTATTGAGGCAACTCTCAAAAGATTCTCCAAAGACTAAAAAGTCATCTATGAATATTTCTAAGAAATCTCCTATCATGTTTGAAAATATTGACATCATGCACCTTTGAAAAGTCGCAGGTGCATTACATAATCCGAATAGCATTCTATGGAAAGCAAAGGTTTCATAGGGACATGTAAAGATGGTCTTTTTCTGATCTCCTGGATAGATTGCTATCTGATTGTATCCTAAGTATCCATCTAAAAAGCAAAAGTATTATTGGCCTGCTAGTCTTTCTAGGATTTGATCGATAAAGGATAAGAGAAAATGATCTTTTTGGATGGTTGTATTGAGTTTTCTATAATCTATACAAACACGCCACCCAGTGAAAAGTCATGTTGGTACTAAGTTTCCATATTCAGTGTAAACAATCGTGAGTCCAGATTTCTTTGGAACAACTTATGTGGGACTTACGCAATGGCTGTCAGAGATAGAATAAATAATTTCAGCATCTAACCATTTAATTACCTCTTTCTTGACTACTTCTTGCATATTAGGATTAAGTCGTCTTTGCATCTCTCGAGTTGGTTTGGCATTATCTTCTGTATAAATATGGTGCATGTATATTGACGGACTAATTTCTTTTAAATCAGTGATGGTCCAACCTATGGCCTCCTTATATGTTTTCAGAATATTTATCAATTGGTTTTTCTGTTCAGTAGTTAAGTTGGAAGCAATTATTACCGATAGGGTTTTCTTTGATCCTAAAAATACATACTTAAGTGATTCAGATAAAGGTTTTAGTTCAAGTTGTGGTGGGGCCCGAATTGAAGGACGTAATGATTCAATTTTTCGCTCGAGTAAGGGCTCAACTTTCACTGACCAAGGTAATGAATGTGATGGTTGAGGTAAATTAAGCAGGGCATTTACTTCCTGGGTTTGAGTTTCTTCAGTGGGTTCATCATCTTGCTGTAAATCTAAGGAGAAATTAGATTCAATTATTTCATCTATCTGATTGATTACAAAGCAGTCTTCCTCCTCTTGAGTGTACTTTGGGGTATTAAAAATATTAATTCTTACTTTTTAATTTTCAAAAGAAATGTCCATAGCTCCCATCTTATAGTTGATATTGGCATTGGTAGTTGCTAAGAATGGACGTCCTAAAATTATGGGATTATGGTTCAGCTCTTGGGATGGTTCTATGTCAAGTATGAGAAAGTCTACTGAAAAATAATATTTGTCTACTCTAACTAGAACATCCTCAATCAAATCATACGGTATTTTTATAGATCTATCAGCTAATTATAAAATAACTGATGTGGATTTTAATTCTCCAATCCCAAATTTTTCATAAGTCGAGGTTGGAAGTAGGTTCACACTAGCTCCTAAGTCTAGTAATGCTCGGTTAAAGGTTATGCCTCCTATAGCACATGAAATTAAGGATGAACTAGGATCTTTCATCTTTTGAGGTATTGGATTTAGCAGGACCGCACTTACATCCTCAGATAGCATAACTCTTTTGATGGTTCGTGGCTCATGCTTTTGGGTGTAGAGTTCTTTAAGAAATTTAGCATAGGCTGGGATATGTTGAATTGCATCAAGGAGGGGTAAATTAATATGAACTTGTTTAAATAGTTTCATTAGCTCCTTATTGTGTGCTTCTTACTTTTTACGAGAAGAGCCTGCTTCTAAGGCCGAAGGGAATGGGACTTTAGGTTTATAGATCTCAGGTAAATCATCTATTTTCTTTTTTTCTTTATCTATTTTATTAGTACCAGTTCTAAGCTCAGGTTCTTCTATATGATTAGTTTTAGTACTAACCTCTTCTTCAAATTTTTCATCAGTATTAGCCCTTATCACCTGATCTTGGTATGGGTCCTTAAGAATCTTAGCACTTCTAAGTTTAGATATTGCTTTAGCATTTTCTAATTTGGGATTCTTAGGTGGAATGTTAGATGGATGAGTAAATCCAGGTGGTTGATAGACATTAGATGGATTATTTTTAGGATTTGCAATTGGTTAGCTTGGTAATTGACCTGGTTCTCTCCTTATGCTAGACTCAGCTAATTGTTCTATTTGAGCTTCTAGCCTGATAATTGATTGTTGTTGGGTCAGAATCAATTATTGAAGTTGATTGAATTTATCGTCGGCTAGATTGGTCTATTGATGAGGAGGTGGGTATGAGGGCTAATTATAATGTAGTGGTTGAGAAGACTGACTAGGTTGTCCCTTATTATAGGCATAGTTCTGGTACTGGGGCCTATTTTGATAATTTTGGACATGTGGGATTTGGGTCTGAGCCTGAGTCTATTGTGGTTTCCAAGAGAAATTAGGATGGTTTCTCCAACCGAGATTATATGAATTTGAATATAGGTCATTAAGTGGTTTGGAGTAACCTTGAGCAGCTTGAATTTATTCTTGGATAAGAGGTGATAATTGTGCAGCCGTGGGACATTCGCTTATATGATGTATTGGACTAGCACAAATAGAGCAAATCTCCTAATAATTAGAAGCTAGTGTGTATTGTGCAGAAGATTGTTGACCTAGATTTAGAAATTAATCTAATTTCTAGGCAATAAGATCGACTTTATCTAATTTTTGTGCTATTATATTCAAGTCTATCTTAGAATTAAATTCTAAAGTTTTGATCTTATAAATTTCTGTCCATTTTTATTGAGAAATTGATCTTTCATAAGAGGATAATGAAGCATGGTTAATAGAGTTTTCACTTAAGGTTTCAAACAAGGTATAAGCTTCATCCCCACTTTTGCTCATGAATGCACCTCCATAGGATGCATCAACCATCTGCTTATATTGATCTCCTAAACCTTCATAGAAAGCTTGTACAATTTGCCACTTAGATAGACCATGGTGTGGGCATTTTCTAAGAAGTTTCTTCTTAAGTCTTTCCCATGATTCATGAATTTGTTCCCCTGGAAGCTGAGCAAATCCTGTGATGGCTCGTCTCATAGTATTGGTTCATCCTATGACATAAAATTTCTTAAGAAATTCATGTTGCATCTCTGCCCATGTCTGAATTATTCTTCCTAATGTACCAAGCCAGTACTTGGCTTTATTTTTTAATGAAAAAGAAAACAAGGTTAATCTAAGGGCATCATCAGAAAAATTTTGAATTTTTACCGTAGAGTAGATTTTTAAGAATTCATCCAGATGTTTGTAAGGGTCTTCATTGGTATTCCCATAAAAAGATGGAAGCATCTGGATTATGGTCGACTTAATTTCATAGTGGCTAGCAGGGATATCAGGTAAGTGGATGTAAGTCGATGGATTGTAGGTGGAAGGAATAAAGTATTCCTTCATCTGTCTAGGTGGTTCTTCATGATTTCCAGCCATTTGATTATCTAGTCCAGCCATTTGATTATCTGGTCTTATATGAATTAGTCTTTCAATTTCAGAATTTGGTTTAACTAGGTCAGATAAAAGCGATCTTCTACTGTGCATGTACTAGTGCAACCTGATATATGATTCAAGATATATATTTTTTTATTATTTTTTTATTTTATTATTTTTTTTTTTAAGAAAAGAGGAGAGAAAGAAAGAAGAGGGTTCTAAAGAAAGATCCTAAGGAGTCTTAAATCTGGAGATGATAGAGAGAAGAGTTAATTTGTGGTTTATGTTTGATGTTATTTAGCAAACAAGTTAGGCAATCAATCCTGACTAAGGGTTGTCTTAGGTTTAGATAGCTCCTAACTACCAAGATCACCTTCGAGTCCTTCAAGTAGAGGATTAGCCAATCAACTGATCAGATAAGTATAAGGTCGGTGGGAGTCCCTCCGTTGCTTGTCTTAGATACCAATTGTGCTTGGTCAGGTATGCGAACAGAATCAATTAAGTAACTACCTTCCTTTGGGCCCAGTCATTCCTGAATCACTTTTCTTGACATCAGTCAAATTGATTAATCCTAACTTGGTTCAACTCTTAGAATTTCTTGTCCTATTGAGCTCGAATATCCTTAAGGATTGATGTCTAATTGATTTTAAGAGTTAAGATTTGGATTAATGCAGGATGCTGGTTGATTGTTTGTGGGCCAAGGAAGGGTGATCAAATCCCTATCTTATCTTATTTAATGAATTGTGCCCTTAATTTGGTTTAATATGAATATGCACAAAAAAAAATTTCAATCAAAAAGTTCTATGCAAGTTAAATTAGATGCATGCAACTAATTAAATTCTGAAAGGCTTACCTTACCTCCAGCAATCACCAAAAAAAATAAAAATAAAAATAAAAATAAAAATAAAACTAATATGATGGATGCTCTAAATAATTAAGGTTTCTAATCTTATGATGAGATTTTTAATTAGATTTAAGTAGGTAATTTTTAATTAATTTAAAAATAAAATAAATATTAAAAATAAGGAAAGAGATTTAGGGTTTAGGAATGATCTCACCAAATAGGATTGAGAGTTTTGTTCATGCCCTAATCTTCCTTATTCTTTTTTTTATTTTTTTTCTATAAAATAAATAAAAAAATAATTAGTAGGTAATAAAAAAAGAAATCAAAGAAATGAGAAAATTTTAATTTTTATGTCTTTCCAGCAATAGCACCAAAAACTTGATAAGAACGTAATATTGTCATTAAGACATCATGTTTATCAGTTTAAATCTGATTTTTTATTTTTTAAATTAATTAAAAATTATGAAGAGAATAGTGAGTCGGATCGAATCTATAGAGAGGCAATGATTTATTTCTAAAATCTTTGATTCTTTTATTTTTTTATTTTTTTTAAAGAAAAGAAAAGAAGGGTTTTTGAAAATTAAAATAAAAAAATAGATTTATAAATAAAAATAAAATTTAAATTATATAAAAATAAATTTAGTACTAAGATCTACTATTTAGATCTTAGTGGCTACTTACAATAAAATTAAAGAGCAATAAAGAATAATTAATTTAAAAAGCTAGAATTGAAAAGAGTAATAAAGCTTTCTTTATTAAAATTAAAACTCAGATGCAGAATTTAAATACAAAAAATTAAAGAAAAGAAATAAAACTCAAATACAGAATTTAAATACAAGAAATTAAAGAAAAGAAGAAAGAGAAAGAAAATTAGAAGGAGATTGTAGATCAGTGTAGGCGTAGAGATGGCGTAGAAAACTGGCTCTTCTTCTCAGCACTGTAGCTTTGAAGCAACCTTTAACTTTGAGCTTGGCTTCCACCCTATATCTTGGCTTTCCTCTCATTAGATCTATTGATTTCTAGAGGCCTGGGGTCCTTTTTATAGAGCTAGGAGGGCTGGATATTTTTTTATGGAGGCATTGTGGGACTAAGGGCCATTTTAATCATGAAAATAGGAAGAAATTCAAGTAAAATTTGGATTAAAATAGCCTCTGAATAAATTCTGTTGAGTTCTTTTAATTCTGACTATTAGATGGTAATCTGATGCTTCCAAAAATATCAAAAATGGATGTGTAATGGCCCAGATCAAGTCGGATTAAATTCTGACCGTTGGATCGATAGAGGAAATTAGGCCGTTGATCATGCGCCTGAGAGTCTGATCACCGTCAGGAGCTTTCTGGATTGTCGAATCGAAGCTGAAATCAAGCACTGCCATTCGATGGTGATTCAAGTGAAATCAGAAACTAAATCAGAGTTGGAATAAATCTTGACCGTCCAATCTTGACTGCAAGCAACCACCACCGTATGATCACATATTTACTGTTCCCATGGATCGCATGGATCGGCGGCACCGCACACCATAATCAATCAGCACTCCTGTCATCGAGTGAAAAGATCAGATTGTCCTGTGAGCCACGATGGATTTTCTGTAAACCCTTTAAGAGTCTAGGTCCACCACATGGCAAGCTTTGATTTGCCCGTTTTTGCTGAGCTGGCGGTTCACACCGTGCTGTAGACCGATGGATGGCTTCTGGGCTTGGATCGGCTAGCGTGGCTGGCTTGATGCACTGGCTTAGTTGGCTTGGCTCGGCGCGCTTGGATGCGTCGGCTGCTACGGCGTGGCGACTTGAGCCGGCTGAGCCCTATGTTATTTTTCATTTAATTTTTTTTATTTTATTTTTTTAGAAATTTATATCTTTTTTATTTTAGCTCTATTTTATTTGAAACTTATTTTGTTATGATAAAAAAAAAAATAAGCTCTTTCCATTGATATTAAAATTTTATTTTTTATTTTTATTTTTTTAATTAATTTTTTAATTAATAAAAATATAAATTTCTCAAAAATATGTATCTTAATTATTAATTCTTAAAAATAAGCATAAATTAATTGATAAATTGATGCTTTTATAGGTAAATTTATGGTACTTATCAATCTCCAATAATAGTTTTTTTACTTTCGAGTTCAAAATTTGAAAGAAGGAAGTACAAAAAAGATGACTGCCGAAGTTTTTTTTCGGAAACTGCATCCATTGAGGTTGAAACTCGGAAGAGATTTTATCTTCTTTTAAAGTTGAAGCTCGGAAGAGATCTTATCTCCGATCGAGGTTGAAACTCGGGAAAGATCTTATCTCCTATTGAGGTTGAAGCTCAGAAAAGATCTTATCTTCAGTCGAGATTGAAACTCAGGAAAGAACTTATCTTCTATTGAGGTTGAAGCTTGAAAAAGATCTTATCTCCGATCGAGGTTGAAGAAGATTCTATCTTTTATTTAAGTTGAAGCTCGGGAGAGATCTTATCTCCAGCCGAGATTGAAACTTGAAGGAGATCTTATTTGCTATTGAGGTTGAAGCTCGGAGGAGATCTTATCTTATTTTGAAGTTGAAGCTCGAAAGAGATCTTATCTCCGATCGAGGTTGAAGAAGATCCTATCTTCTGTTGAAGTTGCAACTTGGAGAAGATCTTATCTTCAGTCGATGTTGAAGTAGATCCTATCTTCTATTAAAATTGTAGCTCGAGAAAGATCTTATTTTCGATTGAGGTTGAAGGAGATCTTATCTCTTATTGAAGTTGTAACTTGGAGGAGATCTTATCTTCGACCGAGGTTGAAGCTCGGAGGAGATCTTATCTTCAGTCGAGTCAGGGCCTCTCTTCTCACCTCGTTTAAAATAAATGAGGACTTCGACTTTGTTCACGTTAGGATGAGATTGTCCTCCTATTTCTAACGGATTGTAGGGATACATTAGGACCATTGTATGGGCCTCTCTCCTCCTCTTGTCTTAAATAATTGAAGATCTTTGACTTGCTCATGTTAGGATAAGATTTTTCTTCTGTTCCTAACATGGCACTAGGGACACAGATGGGTCATTGAATGGGCCTCTCTCTTCCTCCTATCTTAAATAACTGAAGGTCTTCAACTTGTTCATGTTAGAACGAGATTCTCCTCCTGTTCCTAATATGACCACTTTTGATTGCTTCTTTTCTATCATCATATAATTTTTGCATCAAAAAATAATAATGTTGAGATGGAAGAGTTTTATTGAAGAAAAATTATTTGTAGTACATTCTCAAATTTTCTGAATTTCAAGATCATGGGAGCGTTATTCTTTCGAGAGATGGTGGCTCGCCAAAGCACTAAGTCCCATAGAGATAGTGTTCATGATGTCGAGAGATGGTCGATCTTCTTATTGTTCCTCCCTCCTTGGTGGTTCTAGCTGCTGCAGTGCCCTCAGTCGATCTTCTCTTGCTTTAGATCAACGTCTGAGGAATCGATCCAGCCGACCTCTCCTAATGAGCTCTTCGATCTCATCTTAGAGCTGAATACATTCTTCAATATCGTGGTCGTGGTCACGATGGTAGAGGTAGTATATGCTAGGATTGCGTTTGTCGGAATGAGTGCGCATCCTTTCAGGCCTCGATAGTTGCTCTTTGATCTTCATTAATACTTATATTTTTAAAGCATTGAGAGGGGCGTAGTTGTGAAACCTTATGGGGGGAGAACTTCATCGTGCCCTTCTATCGGAGCTTCTTTGACGACGAGCTCAAGGAGGAGTTCGAACTCGCTTGTGCTCAGGGGGAGTCCGTGAGCATGGTCAAACTTCATTTAGCACTCCATCAGTGGCTTTCTCATCTTTCAATTTGAAGGCTTCTTTCGATCGAACATATTTTTTTTATAGTTCAGGCCCGTTTGCGCTTGAGAGGAGTTCGTGAGCATGGTCCAACTTCATTCGGCCCTCTATCAGCTGTAGATTTATTAGACTCGTCTGCCTGATGCTTTCTTGTGGCTTCCTCATCTTTCAATTTGAAGGCTTCTTCCGCTCGGGCATATCCTTCAGTCTGAGCTAGCAAATTGGTAAAATTTTTGGGATACTTTTTCTCTAGAAAGAATAGCAAATTATTCTTTTGAAGGTCGTCCTTAAGTGCGGCCATTGCAACAGACTGGTCCAGATTTTGGACCTCCAATGCAGTAGTATTAAATCAGATGACGTAAGTCCGGATAGATTCTTCCTCCTTCTTGATATTCATCAAAAAATTCATACCTCGGTGCGGACGTTGGCTGCTGATGAAGTGAGCCATAAACTGATGGCTCATGTGATCAAAGAAGAAGATCGTATCTGACTTCAATATCGAATACCAATTTCTTACTGCTTCTTTTAAGATAGATGAAAAAGCTTGGCATAAGATCGTGTTTGGTGCACCATGGAGCAGCATCATGGTTTAGAAGACCTTCGATGATCGACCGGATTAGAGGTTCCATCGTAGCTTTTAAATTGGAAAAGCTCAAAGTTCAACGGAACGGACTCTTGCATAATTCGAAAAGAGAAAGGAAGATCGGTGCAGACATCATCATGGTGAGTCAGGGCGATGTGGTGTAGTTCCTCAATCTGCTGATCCATCTTCTGTAGTTTTCGATCGAGGATGTCATCTCGATTGTAGATTTTGAAAGGCTTCTAGCTGTAGGTGGGGAAGATCTCTTTCGAAGAAGAATCATGAAGAAGCTCTCTATTTTTTCTTTCTAGGGGTGATGGATATGCTAGCCCAAGTACTTCTTTTTGGGATCAATTTCTGATATTTCGATGGTGGGTTTTCTAGCGGAATCACCATCGGAGGTCGTCACATGGTCTGCACCATCTCGATGAGGCCCTAAATCTACTGCATCAACAGGTTAAACTACTCCGAATTTACTATGGTCGACGTCGGTGCTGAAGCAGGAATGGATGGGTCTGGCTCGGATCTGACGGCAGAAGCAGTAGATCTTCGGGTAGTCACCTTCTTTGGAGATATTTCTTGGGATCGAGAGAGAGGATGGAGATGGACCTTAGAAAAGAAGATCCACAGGATCGACTAAGTACTTCTTTAAGAATAAGGGTACCTCAGGAACAGAGGGCCCTCCTTCTAGCGCTAATCCTATTAGTGCAGAATTTGATCGACGTTGGATTGAGCTGAAGCTAAGGAAGAGATCGTCTTCGATGACCTACAAAATAAAGTTTTATTCGGAGTCAGTGGTGGCGGCTCCAGTAGGATCCTTCGATGATCAAGTCAGCTCTTTTGGTCAATAGGAATGGAGTGCTCAGAAAAGAGTTTTGCAGAATTTTTGGAAAGAAGAAGAGAGCTTAGAGAAAATATATCTGAGGATCTTTTTTTATAAATGAAGCATGTAGTAGACTGATAGTGACAGCCATAACCATCCGGTAGTGGACCGCTCGGAGCCATATGGGATTTGGTACGGAGAAAGAGGTATTGTCAGACTGATAGTATCCGTTCGTCGAGATTTAATAGCCATAGTTCGGAGGGAGCAGGCGTTGGTTGGTGAAGAACTTTGATATATATCAATTCTAGAGGAGCTCAGACTTCTGAAGAAAATATGGCTAGAGGGGATCATCTAGAAGGAATACTACTTGAAATCTAAAAGTAATCCATTGAAAAAATCTAGATGAAGGAGAAGTCTGGAAGAAGTTCGGCTCCTGTAGGAATTCGACTGAAGGAGAGGTCCGAAAGGAGTTTGGCTCCTATAGAAATTCGACTAAAGGAGAGGTCCGAAAGAAGTTCGACTCTTGGAGAAATTCGATGGAAGAAGAAGTCGGGAAGAAGTTTGGCTCATATAGAAATCTGACTGAAGAAAAGATCCGAAAGAAGTTCGGCTCCTATAGGAATTCGACTGAAGGAGAAGTCTGGAAGGAGTTCATCTTTTGTAGGAATTCGACTGAAAAGAGGTCTGGAAGGAGTTTGGCTCTTGTAGAAATTTGACTGAATGAGAAGTTCGAAAGAAGTTCGGCTCCTGAAGAAATTTGACTGAAGGAGAAGTCTGAAAAGAGTCCGACTAATGAAGAAGTCCGACCAAAGGAGAAGTTTGGGAAGAGTTCGACTGATGGAGAAATTTAGAAGAAGTCCAACTGATGGAGAAGTCCGGATGGAGTTCGGCCATTGTAGGAGTTCGAAAGAGGTTCGGCCGCTAGAGGAGTTTGGCTATTTAAAGAAGTTCAGTTGGGATTCGATTGTTGAAAAAAGTAATTTCGATCGAAGCTTTTTCGTGATTATCAGTTGTATTAGACTAAGCATCAGACTGAACTTCGGTGGGAGCAGGATTTATCCCCAACATTCCTGTATCTTTATATGACTTTCTATTATTTATTATGACTTCTTGTTATGCTATATAGCATTAGGAAATCATAATAGTGTTTTTTCATTATTCTATGGAGAGAAAGTGTATTTCATCACCAAAAATCCGATGGTAAAAAAGCTAAGTAGCATTAAATGCTCTTCCATTATTACTTCCACTACATGATCCAAGATAATTGGACGATGCACTCCACATCAATTTTACTATACCGCATGCGGCACATAAAGTATTACTTATACCATTAAAGACTCGAAAGCATGATCCTAGGTTACTAAAAAAGAGGTGTGACTTTTGGGGCCCAACTCCAAAAACCATTTGTTTCTCATTTAAAACCTCACTGCAACCAACAATGCCATCAAACCAACCATACCATCAAAATTAATATCCTGAAAACACAAAAATAACAAAACTAGTTAAATATTATTTATACTACTCAAGGATAATTGAATCTTAATGGTAACTGTTGGGGTGGATTCTCATCGCTTAATCTATTCTCCTTCCTTGCCTCTTAATCGACTAAGTCCACAATGGTTGGTTTTTTCTCATCCACGTATCGAATAAGTTGCTATAATCCAGTTTGACTTAGGTTGATAAGCTCTAATGTAATTGATTTAAGTTGATAAGCTCTAATGTAATCGATGTTCAACTAATTAAGATTGAAAAGACTCCACCGACTAAGATTAATAAAACTCTGCTGACTAAATATGACAAGTCTAATTAAGTCGGTGTCTAACCAACTTGATCCGACACACAATCCATGACTTTCTAGAGATACTCAACATCTAGGAGACCATTTTTCAGTAATATTCAGTATCTAACTGACTACTTCCTCGGAGCTTTACCGACTATCTAAATCGATGATGAATATTTGACAGAAGTATTAACTACCTACAAACAAATGTGGAATGTAATAGTTGCCTATAAGAGACCTATTACTTAGCCTTAATGACAGTTAATGAGATAACTGTCTACTAAATGCCATAACTCCCATGTTTCAAATATTTAGGAGCGAGAGTTACATAGTAATGGCTTTATCTACCTTATGAATATTGGTAAGCAAAGCAGGACTTGATAAGTTTTTTATATCATGAGCTCTTACTTTTGTTTTTGGCTTTTTATAGCTGTTCCCTTTCTTCGGCTAACTTAAGCATTGGATGGTTTTCGATCGAATAATTTCTAGCAAGAGGACTTTCTTTCATAGATTTTCTGCTGTCAGGTGCAACAACTCAGCTCCCAATTGACTAATTCACAGGCCACAATAATTTGGCATGCCAGGTAGGAGGAGGAGAAAATATCCTTCCAACGACTACGATGGCCAAGACAAGAGCGCATAATGCTTTTATTAGCTCCGTACGATACTCATTGCGATATGAGGTGCCTCCGATGATCCTTGGAAAGCCCAATACTTCACGATCGTCGATGACTATGGATCAGCAATAACTTGCTATCCTAGTGCAGCAAATGAAGACTCCGACGAAGGCTATCCACAACCTCCAACAGACTATGCAGTATCTAGCAACAACGATTGGAATTGATAGTGCCACATGATGTGTCCTTATGGCACAATCATCAGTCTTGTTTTCCATCCTGCCACTTAACACGGCATTCTTATTGGATGAATCATTGACCCGTCCGACTAGCACCATATTCTGATTTTCGACTTGCTCCACATGTCGACTTTGGTGAACGTTGGTAACAAAGTTGCGACTAAATCCTACTAACATTATGGTTGCTAACATACCAAGATGGTTTCTTACCTTAAAAAAGAAGAAGAAGAAGAAAAAACAAAAAAAAAAAAAGAAAAAAAAAAGAAAAGGGAAAACACACCACGGGACTTGGTCGTGGAACTACAACTATGGATCTAGAAAGGTTGGATGGGCCTAATCAGAGTTGTCTTGGCCCGGCAGCATCATTATCTCTCATTTTTTTATAGTTCAAGCTTATTTTAGAAAAAGAAAATTTAAAATAAAATAAATAAAAGAGATTAGGTGGGCCCCGAGGAAGGTTGGTGTGCGTTTTGGAAGGGGTGGGTGGTTTGTGAGTAAGTTCGGAGTGCTTCGAGAGCTGTGCAGGGCGCGATCCACCGTCCGCGTCGCGAAATCTTCTTTCGCGCGAAAGATTCAACCCGAACCCGGATGGGGGCTTAAAGATCTTACCTTGACGGGCTACACAATGGACAGGGCGTGAGGGCCCTCAGCAGGGGGCGGTTTGAGAGAGAAATTAAACGGTTGGTTGGACTTGCAGACGGAATAGGCGTTTTTTCTGGGCGAAGAGAGAGAGAGGAGAGAGAGAAAGAAGGGAAGAAGAGGAGGATTTGGTGGGGCACAGGATTCTACTCACAATTCTTTTGATATATTCTTTCGAAAATACAATTTTCTTTCTGCATTACTGAGAAGATTTGCTTGATTCGTCGGACAGGTGGGATCGAATGGATTCTTGGACGAGAAGTGGCGTCCACCCTTGTGTCGTGACAGCTGGGATCGATCGTCTCGACTGCATCATCGTCCATCATCGATGGTGTTGACAGAAAGACAGGGCGGAAGGGAGCTCAGCAGAGGGCGTTTTAGAGAGAGAAGTTAAACGGTTGGGCGGACTTGCAGACGGAATAGGCGGTTTTTCTTGGGGGAAGAGAGAGAGAGAGGAGAGAGAGAAAGAGGGAAGGAAGAGGAGGATTTGATGGGGCACAGGATTGGGATTACTCACAATTCTTTTGATATATTTTTTCGAAACTACAATTTTCGTCCGGCCGTATCGAGGAGCTTTGCTTGATTCCTCGGACAGGTGGGATCCAATGGATTCTTGGACGAAAAGTGGCGTCCACCGTTGTGTCGTGACAGCTGGGATCGATCGTCTCCGCCTTATCATCATCGGCCTTCGTCGATGGTGTTGACAGAAAGATAGAGACAGAGGTTGCGCATCCTTTTGGCATCTTCGCAAGCCATCAACACATCACATCATCTGACAATATAGAAGGAACGATAGATTGTTAGGGAGGGACGGTGCGTTGTTTCCTCCGACTTCGAACCTCTTCCTACCTGATGGGGCACTGGCAGCCTGGGTTCCCTCACCGGTAAGTGACAAGACCATTTTTATTCACCAGTGACGAATAAATCATCGACGTATTTAAACAATTTCGCAGTGAAATCAACCTTGAGCTTGCGTTTTATATCTCTTTCCTGGGATTGTTTGATTAGGGTTCCTTCATGAATTTTTATCAAGGAATTCTTTGTGTGAGATTGCTCTCTGTCATAATGCATTAAGAGCCTCATAATTTATACGTTAGGCCAATGCGCATGACCAGAAGAATCCAGATTCCAGACACGGGAACATTTTGAACTATGACACTAAGAAATGTCTATGCCTTTCAGATGCTTGTAAAAAATGTATTGGTGTGTACATATCATAATTGATCAGCTAGGCCTATTACTCCTTAATTTTACAAGATTGATAAAATATGTACAAGATATTGTTCTAGACTTGGTGACTTATTTGTACAGAATGCCAGAGGTTGATATGCAATGTTGATGGCCTCGTGTTGATATTTAAATTGTCAAGGTCCATCATGAATTATCATGGTGTCCAAGACATCTTGCAACCCAAACTTTAAGTGTCTGGGTAGCATCGTAGTGTCTTAACGCTCTGATAGTGCATAGCACTTATGCTGGTGTTGAGTTCAACGACTACCTTACGAGCATTTGATTCCTTGATGTTTTTCCACTATTATTTGCTTTAAATTTCCATCAATCTGGTTGAATTGGAATGTTGCATTCACTGTGCTAATATGAACTCAATGTTTCAAATATAGAAGACCATACTGCGATTAATGTCAATTCCAGTAGAAGACCATACTACGATTAAATGTCAATTTTAGTTGCACAAGTGGACCAGCATTTCAATATCAAGTTTACAATTTGTTGGAGATGTGACAAATGGTGGTCTAGCTAGCTTTATGGCCTTATGATGCATGACATGCTGTGAGCTGTTATAATAATAAGCATAGTTAGAGACAACTCTTATCTAGCAAGATTGGAAGTCTCCAGAAAAGAGTTCTTTTGTTTCACCAATTTATGGAAAATTCTTTTTTGAAAGAAAAAAGCAAGAAAAAAAAGGAGAAAAACTCCAGTTTGACAGTCTGAACTTTTGTTCCCTCAATAAAATAAAATAAAATAAAATAAAAAATAAATAAAAAGGACAATCTGAACTTTTGATGGCCATGGAAGGCTGCTACTGGTTTGGAGTTTGCTTTAAGTAACTTTGAGATAGGTGGTCCTACGGAAATATGAGCAGGTAAACTCATCCACACCCTATTTGAGTTGAACCCACTGACAGTATCCGAGCAATGGGCTAGCTTTGCTTATGAAAATCCCACAAGCTAAAGCATTCTTTTGACAAATGAGATGTAACTCACTTATGGTCGTGGAGCATATGTTTCATAGATTGAAGTTCTGCTTTTCAGAGCAGTTGTTCCTATTAAAACAATGTTTTACTACTTATATTTGGTTTAACCCTGATTAAGTCTAGGCAGTTTTAGGAATTTTGATCTGCTGTAAATGGCTCAAAATGAAAGGAAGCCAGATCACAGAGGTGGCTTCCATGTTTTCGGTCTGATGGAAGTGGTCGTCAAAGTGCGTCATCTATGCCTTGATTTTCAAGCAAAGTTCCAAACTGACTTCGACTATGGGTGGTCTGAAGTTGCTTCAGGCAATTTACAGCCTTCACTTCCAACCACCTATGCTGAGCCAAACACACTCTTATTTGTTTTAATTCCAATTTCTTCAATTTTGTTTTTAAAAACAAGTAAAATTAGTGAAGATGTTAGAAACAATAAATAGTATATTATTTTTTTGAAATATATCTGTTGTTTAGGACCTTGGATATGTCAGCAGTTATGCACTAAAATAATCAAAAATATTAGAAAATAATGGTTCAAAAAAATATCTATAAATTATAATATATCAATTTACTGCTTGGTGCTAGTCTGAAAAATTATATTATATTGAAGCATCGAATGGTAAATATATCAAAAGTTCTACTTTTTTTTCTTTATATTTCTTTGGAAAATTATGTTGCAAAGCTTGTAGAAATGTCGTGCCGGACCATACGTGGGAACCTGGTGATTAGCCAGCAACCAAAGATAAGAACACCTGGATATGAAAGCATAAACACTCAAGAACAAGGACGATCAATGATGCCCTAGCTTCGAGAAGAAGAGAACGTGAGTTCTTGGAAGAAAGAGTTTTTTCGTATCTGTATTCAGCATACAAATTAGGGTACTAATACAATCCTTGCCCTAGTTATATGTATATATACCTATACAAAAGGGTCACAAAGCTCAACAAAACTCCCAAATGGTTAACTCACTGTGCACTCCCCAAGTCCACGTACACCCATATCTTGCCATGCACTCACCCCTCGAACTTAATCTTAGATCGAACCATGGATTAACCCCCTAAAGATCTCTCTAACCAAGGCCCTAAGTCATCTAGGATCAAACCTGACCCTAGACCTAAACAGCAATCCTGTTTAGCTTCTGTTTGACCCAGATGAGCCGCACATTAGAAATAGTTCAGCTCTGTATACTCCAGCTTGGTGTTTGGGTCGGCAACCTTGAGGATAGCTCACTGACATGAGGTATCGGTGATAGCACACTGGTTCGAGGTATCCTGGCTTGAGGAATCCATAATATCATCCTAATCCAAGGTATCTGTAGTACCTCAGATCTTCTGCTGATTCTTCTGCTAATGCTTTGATTGGCTCGCTTCCTTGACCCCTTGGCCTCATCTCTTGTGTTTTCAAGGCTTGGGAGCGCCACACCTGAGCTCACAAGCGCCACCTTGGTGCTCCCAAGCCTTTGTAAACTCAACTTTATCTTTCAAACCCATCCGAGCTGTACACATCTGAAACAGTCTTGAGGAAGTACCTTCATGAGTGCATCTGACTGATTCTCCTTTGTATGGGCCTTCATCGGCTGTATTTTATTTTTTTCCACTAGTTCTCTAATCTTGTGGTACCTCACATCTATATGCTTCGTCCTAGCATGATAGACTGGGTTCTGAGCCAACTGCAGAATACTGACTATCACTGTGTAGTGCAACCATGCTCTACTCTACCCCCATCCCTGTAATCAACCTCCTCAGCCACAGTGCTTCCTTGGCAACCTCTGTAATACCTATATACTCAGCCTTTGTGGTAGATAAGGATGTAATAGATTGAAGGATTGATCTCCAAGATACCGACCCACCAAACATGTAGAAGAGAGAACCTGTAGTAGACCTCCTTGTATCAAGATCACCTACAAAATTAGCATCTACAAACCCTTTCAATGGACTCGAAACATTTAAGTTCATCCTAGGTCCATCATACTGCCCAAAGGTCAGACCAAGCCTTTGAGTTTCCTGAAGATATTATAGGATCCACTTTAATACTTGCTGGTGCTTCTTTCCCAGATTTGCCATATATCTGCTCATCTGGCTCACTGTGTATACTATGTCTGATTTGCAACATACCATAGCATACATCACGCTGCCCATGGCAGTAGCATATGGAACTCTCCATATACTCTTTCTCTTTCTCAATTTAGCGGTGCTTCTGCTTTGAAAGAGACATGTGGCTTGGCAATGGTGTTCCAATTAGTTTGGCCTTCTCCATCCCAAACCTCTCCAACACCTTGCCGATGTATCCTTCCTTTGACAAGTAGAGAATAGCTCGGCTCCTATCTCGATAAATCTTCATGCCGAGTATCTTTCTAGCCGGACCCAAATCCTTCATTTCAAATTCTACGGATAATGCATCTTTTAGCTCATCCATTGCTTTAACACTCCTGCTGGCAATGAGCATATCATCTACATATAGTAGTAGATATAGGGCATCATCCTCCTCCACATCTTTGACATTCATACAACTATCATGTTCATATCTTATAAATCCAAGGCTCAAGACAAAAGCATCAAACCTTTTGTACCATTACCGAGGTGATTGCTTCAAATCATAGAGAGATTCCTTAAGATGACACACCTTATCCTCCAATCTAGACTGAATGAAACCATCTAGTTGCATCATGTAGATTCTCTCCTCTAGGCTTCCATGTAAGAACGCCGTCTTAACATCCATATACTCCAACTCCATATCATGCTGAGCTACAAGCGACAACAACACACGGATCGAAGCATGACGTACCATTAGAGAGAATACCTTAGTGTAGTCCACTCCCTCTCTCTATAAGTACCCTTTCACAACAAGCCTTGCTTTAAATCTGACTCCACCTTGTTCTGAAGGTGCCTCCTTTCGTGTGAACTCCTACTTAGAACCGATAGCTCGAGCACCTCTTGGTAGATCCACCGATTGCCATGTCTTGTTCTTCTCTAATGACTCCATCTCTTCCATCATGGCCTGCATCCATGACTCCTGATCTGGACTCTCCATGGCCTCCTTGAACACCTCTGGATCTCCATTAGCAGTGATGAGAGCATATGAAACTATCTCATCAATGCCATACCTGATCGGTTTGCGAATGGTACATTAAGGCTTATGCAGTGCCACTCCCACTGGTGCATTCCTCCCACCTAATGTCAGTGGTTCCTCCTGCATCTCCACCTGAACAGTTGGCTTTCCATGCTGATCCTCCACCTGACTAAGACATCTTCTACCCAACTCCATCTCAACGGGTACACTCCTATAGGTAGACGTAGATTGCATTCCATTAGTCTGTGCTTGATCACCACTGTCCATCTTTACTTCCCCAGCTTCTTCTGTACTCTTCGGTCTTTCCAAGGTGCTCCTCTCGACAAAGATGATGTCCCTATGATCACTGACCTTTGTGTTTGAGAATCCTACAGCAGATACCCTTTGACTTCCCATGGATATCCAATGAATGTCATCTTCTGTGACTTTGAGTCTAGCTTATTTCTTTCAGTTGCCTCTATATGTGCATAGACCGGAAAACTGAAAACCCTTAGGTGGCCAAGCTCCACCTTCTTTTCACTCTAGATCTCTTTTGGAATGCCTCCATTCAACTTGCAATGAGGGGGCCTGTTAACAAGAAAACATGCAAAGGTTAGAGCATCACCCCAAAATGACTTCGAAAGTGATGTTTACAGCCTCAAACTTCTTGCCTTCTCCATTAATGTCCGATTTATTCTCTCCATAACACTATTTTGCTGAGGGGTCATCATCACTGTATAATATAGTACCTCATGAACTCTAGGCTTATGTATTTTCCTCCATTATCTGATCTCAGGCACCACCTATCTTCTTGTCTTTTTTTCTACCTCCGCTCTCTAGGCTTTGAATCAGGAAAATACCTCTGATTTCTTTCGAATCAGATACATACCTTTTTTGAATAATCATTAATGAATGTGATAAAATATCTTGCTCTACTTCTAGCTGATATCGGAGCCGGTCCCTATACATCCGAGTGCACCAAATCAAGCACTCCTTCACCATGCTTGGTATTGTTGGCAAACTTCATCTTATGCTATTAGCCAAAAATATATGGCTCACATAAATCATTGTCCTTCTTCTTCAGGGCTAGGATCATACTTCTTTTGCTTAACTCCATAAGCCCTCGGTCACTTATGTGACCCATCTGATCCTCCTGTGCCACCGCAAGCACCTCCACACTATCATTCATCACTGAATCTTCCATCTTGTAAAGATTGTTGTGTAGTTTTCTTTTCCTCATCACCACTAAAATTTCCTTAGTAATCTTCAAGTATCCACTCCCTGGCTGGGTACTAAAAGCATATCCCTGCTTCTCCAAGTAGCCCAAAGAAATCAAATTCTTCTTCAACTCTGGCACATGCTTGACATTCGACAATGTATGAATGATCCCGTCGTACATCTTCACCTTAATAGTGCTAGCTTCAGCCACCTTACAAAGATGATCATCACCAAGGCTCACACTTTCTCCATCGATCTTCACGTAGGTAGCAAACCACTCCCGCTGAGATGTGTAGTAGTGTGAGCATACTGAATCCAATGTCCATGCTGTATTACACTCTGTGGATCCATCTGATACCATTAGTATATCATCTCCATTACTTACAGATGCAGTGTCATCACTTTTGCTGGCCTTCTCTTTTCTAATTTCCAAAAAGGATAATTTCTTTTCAAGTGCCCAGTTTGATGACACTTGAGACACTTCCAGGTTTTCTTTTGATCCCGAGACTTCGATCTGCCCTTAGATTTACCTCTAACCTTCTCTTTTGGTCTTTCTTGCTTCTCATTCACAGCCAGAACCTTAGAGTTAGGGTTTTTTTTGCAGATCTTCTCTCTTTGCTCATTAGACCTAAGCACTCTAACAACTTTTTTATAGTTTAAGGTCTCCTTCCCATAAACTAAGTTGTTATAAGATTGTTATATGATCCTGGAAGAGAATATAGCGGTAACAATACCCGATCCTCCTCTTCTATCTTTACATTCAGACTCATCACCTCTGAATAAACTTGATTGAACCTCTGAATGTGAGCAACGAGGTCTCCTCCTTTGGGCATCCTTAGACTATATAACTGTTTCTTCAATCATAGCTTGTTCGTCATGTTCTTTCCCATATATGTGTTCTCCAGTCTCATCCAGAGATCCTTTGCCGTGGTTTCTTGTACAAATCTCGAGCAACACCTAATCGACCAAGCACATCCTAATGGTACTGGAAGCAATTTCTTCTAACTCTTCCTAATCCTCAGCACTGATCCTTTTCCATCTTTCTCTTACCAAGACCTTGTAGATCCTTTGCTGAACCAGCAAATTCTTTATCCTTTGCTGCCATAGGGTGAAGTTCCCCTTGCCATCAAACTTCTCGAAGTCTATCTTGAATCAGCTTGAAGCCATCACCGCGATCAAACAAAATTGCAACCCTAACACCCTCTTGCAATCACACACCAAAAATAACATCCTTACACCGAAGATCTATCTAACCTAGATCTTCCTTGCACCTTCTCTTTCATTGCTTCCACGTGCAGAACCTCTCCACCTTAAATAGGAGATCATCGAAGAAGACAAAGAAAAGTTTTATGATAAAACTTGGTGCTGTAGATCTTGGATGCAGAAAATCCTAGGCATCTTCCTTCTTCCATGTAAACACTGCTCTGATACCAATTATTGTGCTGGACCGTATGTGGGAACCTAGTGATTAGCTAGCAACTGAAGACAAGAACATCTAGATACGGAAGCGTAAACACTCAAGAATAAGGGCGATCAATGATGCCCTAGCTTCAAGAAGAAGAGAGAGAAGAGAACAAGAGTTCTTGGGAGAAAGAACTTCTTCGTATTTGTATTCAACATACAAATCAGGGTACTAATACAATCCTTGCCCTAGTTACATGTATATATACCTATACAAAAGGGTCAAGCCCAAACCTCAACAAAACTCCTAAATGGTTAACCCATTGTGTACTCCCCAAGTCCATGTACACCCATGTCTTGCCTTGCACTCACCCCTCGGACTTAATCCTAGCCCGAACCATGGATTAACCCCCTTAAGACTTCTCTAACCAAGAGCTTAAGTCACCTAGGATCAAACCCGATCCTAAACCCAAACAACAATCCCGTACAGCTTCTGTCTGACCTAGATGAGCTGCACATCAGAAATAGTTTAACTCTTTGTACTCCAGCTCGGTGTTTGGGTCGGCAACCTCGAGGATAGCTCACTGACCTAAGGTATCAATGATAGCACATTGGTCCGAGGTATCCTAGCCTGAGGAATCCATAATATTATCTTGATCTGAGGTATCTGCAGTACCTTGGATCTTCCACTGATTCTTCTGCTGATACTTCAGCTAGCTCGCTTCCTTCCTTGACCTCTTGGCCTCTTCTCTTGTGTTCCCAAGGCTTGGGAGCGCCACACCTCAGCTCACAAAGCTTCCATCTGAAAACTTATAATTATATTTGTTTTCTAGAATAAAATGTTACTCAATATTTTAAAAGATGAAAAGATGACAATAGAATAGCATAAGCACCCTATATATACAAAAAAATTGGCCCTCTATATTAGTGTCACCAAAACTCTAAAATTGACCTCAAATTTGGATTGATTCTGACCAATATCAACGCATTTTTTGTTTGCTTTATTGTTTTAGATGAATTATCAAACGATGTGTAACATTACACCACAGGTAGCAAATATGAAAATGGTGTGGCATTTTTAAAGGAATTTTAAATAAATATTATTTTTGATTTAGATATATTGTTTAAATATTAAGATAGTTAATCAGAGACTGCCATCAGTGACTTTCCTCTTTCCATATTTGATATATGTTAAGACATTTAATTAACATTGAAATTGATGTCAGATGGTCCCTATGCCACTATATATAGGAAGACGACTAGGTAGCCTATCCAGTCCAAACTTTAGGTTAGAGCTCAAAAATTACAATTGGTGATGATGCCAACTATAAGGCAAATTATATAGTTGGACCAATAGTCTTGGCTAAGACCCCCAACCCTTCACCACCTTCCCCCAACTCCAACCCCAAAAAACAAAAGAAGAAGGAGAAAAGAAATGGTTCTAAGCTCTTTTGCCTCTTAGTGCTAGTACACCTGTAAGCTATAAGCTTAAATGATTTTTTATTATGTATTATTCATTTTTAGATCTTGATTTTGGGATCTTCAATGAGCAGGTCTTTAATCATCAGATTTGTCATGAACATGTTGTTCTTTACCTGACCACCAACCTCTCCTTGAGTAGCTAGATCAAATAGGGGAAGAACCCTTGGTGATGCACTATTGGTGCCTCCTATCCCTAATAATCTGATCCTATTAGGTGGTTGTATATCTTGATATTTTTCTTCATGTTTTAGTTTATCATAGATAATTAAATACCTAGCATCATTAACTTATGGTCTCCAACATCTTTTGTGCATATAACCCCCTTGTTCAGCCATGATAAACTTGGCGATAGAAATACAAGATACTAAGTTGAGATAAAACAAAGAGGAAAGAAATTATTAGGAAGAAGAGGAGTAAAGGAAAAAGATGATGATGGTGATGGTGATGATGTTATGTGGAACCAATCACTTAAAAATGTTGTTATTTATCCAATGAGGAATATTAAGATATTTACACAATCCTAATGGATCGAAGACTTCTAATTCAACCTATTATCTATCTGGGTCATTTTTAATACAACCTACAAAAAGCAGACTCCAGTTTATGCCAAACTCGTATTCCTAATAAAAAAAATAATTCTCAGCCACTATTTTGTAGTAACCTTTGTAATTTTAGATTTTTAATGAGTACAATTTTAAGGTAGATTAAATTTACATACAATTGAGTTTACGTGAGTTTTTCTTTGTTTAGCTTCATTCCATTTCTAAGTTTCGCAAATCATTAATTACCATTAGACCATGCAACCTTTGGTCGAGCTGGTTTATTATGACATTGTGCTGTAAAAAATAGGTCTGCTGAAAGGCTAGGTTTGGACACTATGCAACAATATATCATTCTAGCTAATAACTTTATGGTGGTTCCAGCTGATGCTATGGTTGGGCCTCGGTCATGGTTTTCGGGACTATTTTACCGCTCTGGTAATAAACGTCAAGGTGGTGGTGAAAAAGATTTTACTCTAACCCCTATTCAGGTAAGTTGCATTATAATTAACCATATATCTTTTTAAGAAAAATATCCAACTTTTTCATCTTTGATTCATGTTAATATGATTTTGCCTTGTCTACTGTAAGCTATATGTATAACACTTTTTTTCATTGTAACAATCAGCTTTTTGATCACTTCTTGCTACTTTATATTGAAATCATTCTAAAAGAAATTTCTTGGTCAAAAAGTTTATAAGTAGCAAGATCTGCTCCAATACTGGATGCCATATCAGCTGGTGATCAATACAATATGGTACCAATTCAGCACCATACCAACACTCAATACACTATAGTGTACCGATATGCCATTTTTTTTTTTTCCATTTTTTTAGTCTTGAGGGATTATTTCAATGATTGTGGTTGTTTGAATTTCAATTATGATGCTACTTTGATGTTTTTTCATGTCATAATAGTTTCGAATCTGATATAATCGACTAATGAATGCAAGTATAATATAATTGAATGCATGAGTGCATATAATTGAATATGCATATATCAAATTGATTTGAAGTACAAAATATATATCGGCATCTAATTCTCATAGAGTATCCATGTCACTTGAAGATGTCAAGATCCTAGTCATGTCTGGGCTTGGGATCTGACTCCAACCTTGATAATCTACTCACCATTACATCCTATAATCTAAGCCTCCTAGATAGCTAGTCTGATACTAATTCGATGTCTGGTACTGATTGGCCATCCTATTTGAGGGAAGATGGAAGCAGCAAATACTCTGACCCATAATTTGGTTGATGCTATAAAGGATAGTAGCCACTTGAATAGGACTGCTTGGATGAAGGGTATCCATACAAGTCATATCCCAGTTGTGTTGAATAGGTCCAATGAATGATTTGAATCCAGATACATCCAGAAATCTTACTTTGCATGCTAGGTCATCTCCAGCCGCGTGTCTGAAACTATCTTGAGGGGCCTACTCCAATATGCAATCATATCTTCACAAGCTTTAGGTTATATGCCGTGGTTCACATCCTGTGTAGCATGAGTGAATTGCGACTCATCGGTGGATCGACTGACTATAGCACCATGAGTCATATGCACCCATACCACATCCACTTCTACCTCCCTAGCCACTAGATACATTATCGCTTGAACTGTCACTATTATCATTACCCACATCGCTAGATGATATGGCACCCGATCATCCGAGAGCTCACCAATCTCAGATTCAGAGTGCACAGATTTCTCGTCCACTCTCTCCAATGGATGTATAGTTCTCTTTCCTTTTCCTTTAGTAATTGATTTAATTAACAAAGAAATGATTGAATTGAATTTTATTTTATAAAAATAAACAAGCTTAAGAAATACACTTGTTCACTAAGAGTAAATAATTGATTACCTGCTAGATGTAAGTCCTTGCCCATCTAATAATCCCACCTCTCTTCAAAATATCTCAATGTACTCATCAGCATGCCTCAGATCTGCTTGCCTGACTTTAGCAATCCTCGTCATATGGCATAGAAAATCTATTTGAGGGTATCTCTTATTATCCACGGCCTGAGTACTTAATGTAATGGTGCAATAGTCTTAACTATTTTCTCAGCACCCTTCCAAACTGATGGCTTGTCACTAACCCTCCATGTGATTGCCCTCCATGCCACTGTGAGCATGTCTACTCTTTTGCCACCTGGCTCTCACGAACATCTAATAGAGGCCTGCCTTTTTTTCAATAAAGCTATCAAATGCAATTTCGTACATGACAAAGCGGGTGATTGTTACGCTCAATATCTCACCTTGGTGTGCTTTCTCATCAAAGATAGAACCCATGTGTGGTTATATATGGACTTTGTAAAGCGCTAGCTATCTCCATAACCTGCTTCACCTTGGCTAATGTCCATCAGAACCAAGTTTATGTAGTAGGCAGCACCTAAGGTCCAGAAAATATGTGACTTCCTAATTATCCGAATCTCCTAGGTGGTCTTGTATTGTGGTCTATTATTCGTAACCACCTACAGGTTATGATGCTCCCCTATATGATCAGTTACTTCCTCTATCAAGCTGAGGATGTAATGGGTGTGTGCATTGTTTTTGAAGCATCAACAAACTTATGGAACAAGATCTTTTTATCACAATATTTCAAGAAACTAATGATACTTTGCCTACTGAGCCTCATCCAACCATTACACATCAAAGTCATACCATAGGTGTCCCACTTGCTCTAATAGGAAGCTATCCATCTCTCTAAAAGTATGAAACCCAACTGTCCTAGGGGATGAGTGGTGTCCTAGCCGTCTCGTTCCATTCTTGTGGGAAAACGAGATCGGAATGGGGTTGAGACTATAAAACCCATCCAAGTGGAGAGAGAAGAAGAAAGAGAAAAGAAAGAAAGGAAGGAAAGATGAAGAAAAGAAAAAGAAGAAAGAAAAGAAGAAGGAGAAAAGTAAAGAAAGAAAGGGAGGGAGAAGAAAAGGAAAGGAAAGAATTTGAAAGGATATAGAAGGAAGAAGGAAAAGAAAAAAAATAAAGGGATAAGAAAAGGAAGGAAAAAATGAAAGAAAAGAAAAAGGGTAGAAGAATAAAAAAGAAAGGAAGGGAAACAAACAAACAAAGGAAAGAAGGGGATAGAGACGGGAGATATCTACCTGGACACAATTAGGACTGCTATCAGGATGGAGCGTGACAGCGGAGCATCCCGTTCCATGGAGAAACTGGGACACCCCAATTCCATGGGATTTAAAACCTTGGTAGACACTAAGGAGAAGGAACAATGACCATTTCGATTGGGAATGGATCTTCTGATATTGAGTGGCATTTAGGTGCATGGTTGTACTTGTGGATCCCAAATGTAGCTCAAGTTAGTCTTTTGGTTTACAAGGATACATATTGAGAAAGCAAAAAGTGAAAAAATAAATATTTAATTCAACTTTGCACAAATAACTCTATGTTGGGGTTTAGGTAGCATAGTCATGATATGACAGAAGTTGAGTTAAATTGAAGGAAAAGAGAAGCGAAGTTATGTTTTAACTTGAATGGGATTTTTAGTGCCTTAATTTATGAAAAAGGGGATCAAGAAGCTAAGGCAGGGATTTGGATATCTGTATTGGCTACCATGCTGGTTATTTTTAGTAATTGGAGGAATACTAGTATGATTAACTGATTTTGACATATCCACAATGACAAATTAATTTGAAGATATTCCATAGGCAATTTGGGTAGTTTAGAGACCTCGTTATGGAATAGGGTGTAAGTCCAATATGCTAGCTGCTTTCTTGATTGTTAAATGAAAAGTTTTGATGAATGAATGGAATATTCCATCAAAACTTTTTTCTAATCATTTACCATAATGGCTCTTTTTAGTATTTTCATTCTTTTTTTATGAATTATGAAAAGAAATTATAAACTTTTTGCAGGAACAACGACTGCAAAAGCTTAAGGAACGGTTAAATGTACCATTTGATGAGACTCGACCAGACCATCAAGTATATATCTTCTACCTCATCCAGGTTCATCGATACTCTGAATCATAAATGTTTGAGGACCCTTTCCCTGTGTAGAATTCATTTCTTACGAAAAATGTTACCAGAAGTCCAAATATGTTTTACTATAAAATAAACAATTAAGATGACTCATCGTCAAGATAAATTTATATATCTTGGCTTCTTACCTTAGTCTGGAATTTTATATTGCCATATATAACATGGGCTCTTCCTTTTGCAATACCGAGTGACAACATGTTACAAACAATAGCAACTTAACAAAAGGAACAAGCCTCATTGCATATCAGCAGACAAGCATTTAGCAATGGAGATTTTAGAGACCTCCTCCACATTTCCAAAAATGTGGTTCCTTAATTGATAACTTCCTATGACTAGTCTGAAAAGTAGTGATATCATATATTTGATGTTGTTGTTCCTTTTTATTATTCATCTTTTTTTTATTTTTCAAAATTCCATCATGCTTCCTTATTGGCAGGAAGCTCTTAGAGCACTTTGGCATGCTTCCTTCCCAGAAACAGAACTCACAGGCTTGATCTCTGAGCAGTGGAAGGATATGGGTTGGCAGGGTCCAAACCCATCAACCGACTTCAGGTATCTATGCTGACTATGTGTTTTACTATACTGAGACTTATTGCCTATTCCATAATGAGGTCTCTAAACTACCCAAATTGCCTATGGAATATCTTCAAATTAATTTTTCACTGTGGATATGTCAAAATCAGTTAATCATGCTAGTATTCCTCCAATTACTAAAAACAACCAGCATGGTAACCAATACAGATATCCAAATCCCTGCCTTAGCTTCATAAACCTACTTCATGGAAGAAGTATTTACAAGTTCTCCAAGGAAATACGTTATTCTTGCAGAAACAATTAGAGGTTTCAATTGTTCCTTTGTGGAGAATTAGACAGTCTTCTCATGCAGGCCATTTATTTATTTGGTGGGTAACATTGATGAAGCTAGTGCAAAAGCTATGAACTTAGAAGTGAAGAGTAAATTTAAGAAATGACATTAAATTTTTGTGTATTGGCTCCTAATCAAAATATTTAGAAGTGAAAGAAATCATTTTATCTACTAATGGTGGCTAAATTGGTGTATTACCAAACCACACCCCTATTTCCATGATTGTAGGTATAGGTCTTTTGAGAATACGCCTCAACGACCCATGATTTTTGTTTCACAACTTGTAACCAGATTTCCTTTTTAGGAAAAAATTTTAGTTGCTACAACTATATGATCTATCCACCCTTTTAGAGTGATTTTTTTCTCGGGATCTTAACAATACAAAGCAAAAAGTTGGTTATTAATTTATATGGTTATTAAGTTCATAGTAGGGGTTAGTCTTTTTTTTTTTCCTCTCTTTTTTGAATGTCAAAAACCAGAAGCAAAAATTAAACAGGAAGAAGAAAAGGCTAATTAACAACTCTTTATCTTGTTACCAAGAGGTCTTCATTGTCACTGGTATCTACCGGGCTTCTTTGAAGCGAGCTAGGACCAAAGACTAGGGGTGCAATCGAGCCGAGTCGAGTCGAGTAACTGGAAGCTCGAGGTCGACTTAATTCAAAATATTCGGACTCGAAACTCTACTTGAGCTTGATCGAGCTTTAATATCTTAAGCTCGAACTCGGCTTGATGAAAAATAGGCAAAGCTCGAGATCGACTCGACTCGACTTGAATATGAACTGAGCCATACTCGAGCTCGAAATCAAGCTTTATCTTGCTAATAATATATATATTAATATGTATATTATAAATAATAATAATGTTATATATATATTCGAGTAGGCTTGCGAGCTTTCGAGTCGAGTATCTTGCTACTCGAGTTTAACTCAATCTTGATAATAACCGAGTCGAGTCGAGCTCGAGTAGCTCGACTCGTTTGCACCCCTACCAAGGACTCCACTAACTAGCTAGAGTTGCTCTCCCCAAAGTATGCTAAGTTTGCTATAGTATCCATTAAAGCACATGCACAATCTACCACAAAAATATTTTAAGAGCTAACATGAGTTAACATGCACTCAAGAGAAACAAACATTCATTCATATTAATTCTAAGCTCACAAAGGGGGCATGTATATCTTTCTAGTGCCCCTTACATTTGGTAGACTCATGTGGTGATGAGTAACTTGCAACAAAAGCTCATAGAACAGTTCCCATGCAGTAAGGGTACTTAAGGATGCAAAAATCCTTCGAAGATTATTTGAAAAGTATAGAAAAAGAGACAAGATCTTCATATGATTTTTATTGATTTAAAGAAAACATGTGATAGAGTTCGTAAAGAAGTCTTATGGTAGGAGTTGGGAAAGCAAGGAGCTTCTCTTAGATATATTAATTTGATTAAGGACATGTATGATGAAGTGATTACTAGTGTGAAAACTTACTAGTGTGGAAATTGTTGATGGTAATATAAATGAGTTTCCAATCATAACAAGTTTATGCCAAGGATCTGCTCTAAGTTCTTACCTTGTTGCACTAGTTATGGATGAGCTTATCAGATATATTTAGGATGATATTCTTGGGTGCATGTTTTTTGCGGATACAGTCTTAACAGATGAAATCAAGGATGAGGTTTATTGTAATATCTATAATTGTGGATAATAGTCTTAATGGATGAAAACTAAGATAGTGAGAAAGATATCTATAAAATTGCAAAACTAAGAGAGGAAAACTAGAGACTTGATTCAGGTTAAATGCATCAAAGTTGAAGAGCAAAATTTTTTGTTAAGAAGGATGAGATTAAAGAATTCGGATCCAAATCCTCCAATAAAAAGAATTCTCTAAAAATAAATCTTAAATGCCAGGATTTGAATTGGGGCCTTTTGATTCATGTGTCTAAGTGCTCAACCACAAGGCTGCAATATAGTTTCTAGTTTATATTGGTAATTGGTATTTTATTTTATTATTCATATGGTTTCAAGAAATTAAATAGCAATTGATGCCTATCTCAATAATTTATATTTTGATCATTTTTAATGAAAATAAGTTCTTTTTCCTTGATAAAAAGTAAAAAAGAATATACTTTGTTTTATTCTATATGATAAAACTTATTCATGAAAAAAGTCTAGAAGGCTTTGATTTCTCTTTCACAAGCATTATCATGGAAGTTGCACATGTGAATTCAAATTGATCGAAAAATTAGTTAATATATTGATTCAAGTTATTTATTCACTATGAAATAATTCTAAGTATTTATTCAATATGAAAATATTTATTATTTAATTAAACTAATTAAATTCTAAATATATGCATATATTTATTTTAATAAAAATAATATATTATCAAATAAATATAGTAAAATTATAAATAAAAACTAAAAATGTAATATGATAATATTAGATAAATATATTAGTTATTATATTAATATGTTATGTAATAATATGATAATTATAATAAAATATTAATAAATAATTATAATAAATATTTTAAAAATAAAATATCAATTTATTCAAAACTTTATTGTTAAAAATATTTAACATATTAATAATCTTATATGCATTCATACTTTTATATATGATTTTTCTTACAAGATCTCGAAACATACATAATTTATGATTATTTTATATGCTATAATTAAAGAGTAATAATGGTATTTGTTTAAAAATAATAATATTTTTATACTTTTTTATTTAAAAACTTTGTTTTTACTATTTTAATGTAAACACGGTAAAATTAGTGGCCTAAATGATCAAGTGAGTCTCGATGTGGATATAATAACTATACCTTAGATCCTTAGCTATTTGTATCATGTGCAATCTGCATAGTAAATTATGCCGTCCTTATAATTACATAATAATGCTGATTTTCATCATTGAATTTTGCTAAAATCTAATTTATCTTTGAATTATATTCAACTTATATCTATATTTGAATAAAAAATATAGATATAACCATGGTTCACCCCATATTGATCCAAATCGGTGTAGGGTCAGGTCGGTTCAGCCCTGTATTTTGAAACCACCCCCGAACCATTCATACCGAGGCATACCGTACCATACTGATTTCTATCGGGATAAAAAAATTTAAAAAATTGCTTTAACTTAGTCCAAGGATTTAGGAACCGGTACCGATTCCCATACCGACTCTTGGTCGGTACGGTGCTGTACCATATCGACACGGTACGCTCCGACGTAACAATTTTTTTTGTTTTTCCGACTCCATTTTGATTCTAATTTTTTTAATTTTTAAATTAATTTAGATCTAAATTAATGTTGTTTTATGTTATATAATAATTCTAACATCTCCAAAATGATATAAAAAAAATCTAAAATAATGCATTAAATGTATTTAATGTACAAGTCTCCAAAATATAAAAAAATAATTTACTAACCTCAAGATCTCTACCGATCTAAAATCTTATCGAGTATTTATGATGCTCGTGGATATCTGGATCATCCGTATACTTCAGAGGAATATCAGTCCATCTCTCTATCCAACTAGCACTATAGTCCTGAATACTCATTCCATAAGGTAATCTCTTTGGATTATAAGACATCTCAGATTCCTTGCTCAAACTCTGGCCCTAAGAGATATCCTTGGGATAATGGTACGATTATGGAGGGGTTCATCCAAATATGCTAGCAGCAAAATCTAATCCATAAGAAGCTCCAGGTTGCATAGGATGGTAGCCACCGAAAGACGATGTCTTGGATGCATCATATCCATATCCATATGGATCTTAAGCTGCCAGCGGATGGTAGGATTCATAATGTGAGGATGATCCAGATACATCCATGGATCCTACTTCACGTGTCAAATCATCTGTAGCTGCATCGTGTGCTGGACGATCTCTGCAAGACTGTCGTCTATATGAAATAGTATCCTCATGGCCTCTATCAACTCGTGCACCATGGTTCCTATCTTGTGTGGCATGTGTAAACTGAGATTCATCGGTGAATCAAATACTGTCCTGCAGCTGCATCTCATGAACAACAGTATCTTGTCCTCCAGTCCCTCCTTAGTCATCAGATTCGTCACTACTATCATCACTCATCCTGGTATCTGAATCTGAGCCAGTTAACTCCTGCACTCTCGAGGATGCTGCAATTGTCTTTTCTTTTGCTTTATTTTTTTTCTTACTTTGTTGTATCTGAGATGATAGATCTCTTCTTCTTGCTTGAGATGGCCAGCTTTATCTCAAAAATTTTCACTCAAACATCTGGGAGGATATCTCGGACATAGAGTCATGTGATGAATGACTCTTGTGTGTGCCCTCAGGCTGTAGCTAATCAGCTAGAACGCTATGTAGAATATTTGTATGTGCCCATCATCTTGGATCGACCTTGATCTTCCTAGCTACTAAACTGGCTAGTCGTGGAGGAGATCCTGGCTTATCAAGCTCTGGCTCCTACTGCTGGCCTGCAAGCCATCCAATCATCAGATCGTCGTCTCCATCAGCATAATCATCCAACATCGGATCCGTGTACTTCAGCTGTACTTCATCCTGGATATATTTTAGCCTCAATCTTAGATTATAATGAACATATACAAGATTGTTGAGGCGCTTCTATGTTAGATGGTTCTCTGTTTACTGTGGATAAGGGCAAAAATCGATCAATTACGCTCATAGTCACTAGAGGAGACTATCTGAAAAAGAATGCGGATGGCTACAACTTTCAAATTTTTTGCAGACTGTTCAAAATGAATCCACCATTCAGCTACAAAAATATTAACCAAAATTACAAATCATATTTCATGATATTGGTAGGTATGTAAAATCCGCAAAGTCTTCTCGTTATTGATATGTAATTTACCTAGATTCATCTTTTTTTTGCTTACAACAGCCAATGAGACTCCAAAGCTGTCCATCCCTTTTCTAAACTGTTTCGTTTGTGAAAAATATAATTGTTATATTAACAAATATATAGTTGATTGCAGACTGAATTTAGTTAAATACTCATGTCTCATTCTCACTAACATACTTCTTGCAGACATATGGATGCAATTTTTGGATCATCTACCATCTTATATATCACATTACGAAGAGCAATAAGAAGCTCGTTATCCATATTTATCCCATGAATGATGTACTGAAATTTTGAATTTAAATAGTAAGCTGTAGATAAATTTCATAAATGAATGAGTAGATTCATACAAGTAAAAGAAAAAAAATTTCAGTAAACTCTTGAATTCATGCTTACTGGCTAGATGCAAATCCCTATCCATCTAATAGTCCTAGTGACGCTCGATAATGTTGATATATTTCTGGCCATGTTTTGGATGCGCTCGATAATATTGATATATTCTTGGCCATATTTTGGATCTATCTCACTGATTTGTTTCTTTGCTCTCGGATATAAAAAGCCCATTTGGGGGTATCTTTCACTGTCCACGGCATAAAGCACCTCATATAATGGCTTGATAGCCTTCACTATCTTATCAGCTCGTTGCCAAAATGGCCAACTAGTTACCAAGTTCTCCATATGACTTTCCTCAGTATCGGCTTTCGCATATCTACTCTCCTACCACTCGGCATTGACAAACATCTGACACAATATTGCTTTCTTTTCCAGAAGGCCATCAAATACTATGTAGTTTGTAGCAAATCGGATGACATCCGATCTCAAAATATCTCCTCCAGTATATGTCGGCATCAATGACAAGACTCATGTATGATTGTAGATGAATCTAGTAATAGTCTAGGCTAAGTTCACTGCCTGCTGCACCTTACGAAGCTTTCCAATATCCATCAATATGAGATTAAGGCAATGTGTAGCACATGGGATCTAGTAAATACGTGGTCGCCGCTCCATCAGCAACTCTTCAGTAGCCTTATATTACGGTCCATTATCTATGATTATCTGCACGACATTCAGCTCTCTTACTGAATCAATCACCTCCATCAATCCAAGGATGTACGCAGCATCGTGCACCTTATTTGAAGCATCAATTGATTTATGAAAAAATATTTTTCAGCACAATAAGTCAAGAAATTGATGATGCTTTGCCTAGTAGGATCGGTCCAACCATCACACATCACCGTCAATCCATATGTAGGCCATTTATTCTTATAAGAAGAAATTCATTTCTGCAGCTCTTCTTTGTTACTATCAAGAAGCTGACCATAATTATCCTTAGATACTGGAGGATCTACACTTGGGCCGACTGCCTGTATGGCTGAAATGGTAGACCGATAGTAAATATTACTTACTGTATTTGCTGGAATGTGGCTATAATGAAAACACGATCCAATAGTTCGCCCCATGTCTTTTTTCTTATCCTTCTTCAACATACTGTCAATCCTCTGTTGTTTTGAATCTTTGCTAGAAAAAGTCTGTGGATCCAAATCATGAATGGTGGCTCTTGATGGCATGTCCCTGAAGGACCTCCTATTGTTAAAAGCTCCCAGCATAGATGAAATAATGTGCTTGCCTCTACTGGGTGTCTTTCTGACTGAGGTGGTCCTTCTGAACTCGGATTTTTTCTCAGCAGTCGCAGAGCCGGATCCCGATTCATAGTATGATGGTCTAAATTGTTCTCTATATTTGGCCATCTCCTCCATACGGTATTGATTATCCATACTCATCCGAATGATAGCCTCCATCTGTGCCACATCATCTGGAGTGGAGGCCTCCTCTGACTTTCTGGAGTGATAAAAAGATGGCTCTGTAGCTTGACGGTTCACCTCTACTCTCTTCTGCTTGGCCTTCTCCTTTATTATTTTAAAATCAGCAAAGTATTTTTTCATCGACTGTCCGACCTCCTGCGGGCATTTTCGACATATGGCCATATCAGGATAACCACCAGCCAAATGTTGCTTCAACCCAGTCACCCCTCCTTCCTTGAACTCTCTATGTTGCACTATTTGCATCTCCAATGGTACCGAGCCGAGAGCATCTCGCCGTGCTTCCAACCAATATCACGTTCTATATCCTTTTTCTTACTCATTTCTACAAATTTAACAAAACTTATCATTTTAATAATTTAAGAATTAAAATTTTTCATCGAAAGGCCTTATTTTTTTTATTATTTAAATATATAAAAATATAAAAAATTTAAAAAATTCTAAAAAGTTTATTTAAGCTTAGATCCAAGTAGAAACATATTATAGACTCTACATATATTTTTTTAAGCCTATTAACCTACGTTAAATACTATTTATTTTTTTATTTTATTCAAAATTAAGTCTAGGTTACTATGCATATAATGCATCAAAAACTTTAAAATTGGACATAAAATTTATACCAAGCATAGCTTCAGTTGTCCTAAACAATATTATGAATTTATAATTTTTTTATTTTTTTTAATTTTTAATTTTAAAAATATATATTTTTTAATATATATATAATTAATAAAAATTAATAATTTTTAGCATCACCGCATAGATCTTTCGATGGTCTATAATATATAATGAAATCATACCAAAATCATAAATTTTGGCATGATTTTTTCTTATTTTTTTACTTTTTACCGTTTCTTGGCCATAATAATATGAAAAATAAAATATTTACTAATAAAATACTAGATTATCTTACTTTCGATTGAAAATCATCGTCTCTTCGAAGTTGTGTCAATTTTTTCAAATTTTTCTCTTTTTTTTTGGGCTTCGTTCGCACTCTCAGCATCGTTGAGAGTCTAAGATAAGCTCTCGGACTCTTAGATGCTCGAGGCATGGAGTCTAAGAGGCCATGCCATTATTGGCTGGCCCACTCCACCCCACCAAGACCAAAAGCTCCAAAACCCACCCACCCCAGGTCCTTGTGTCGGTACGGTTCGGTTTAGAGCCGTATTGAGCCAAACCAAGAAAAATCGCTTGGTTGTTTTAAATTGTACAGTACTGAACCAAGCGGTTCGATGCAATTCAGGGGTTTTACTGAAAAAACCATCCAAACTAGACCGGCTCCCAGTCGGTCCGACTCAGTATGGGGTGTACCGGCCGGTTCAGGCCAGTACAGCATTCCATGACTTGGTTTGCTAAATCGGACCGAATAGCCCATTTCTTCTTGTACCGGGCCGAACCAACTGTATCCATATCCATTCAGAATAAATATGGATATGCTTAATGTCCGATTTGTATCCATATCCATTCATAACCAATATGGATATGCTTAATAGTCTATCTGTATCCATATATGTTTAGAACAAATATGGATACTAATTTTGGTACCCATTTAATATATGCATCTATATTTGTATTCATGAAAAAAATATGAATAAAAATATGCACATGTTAGTATCCAATCTATTTTTAGCGGTATTCATTTTTTACAACTCAAAACCTCACTTAGAAAAGGCTGGTCAGAAGGTATTAGTTAGGGTCCTTGGCTCTGCTTAAATACCCAAGATGTCCCCAATTTACAATAGATCTAGGACTATACACATGCGCTCATGAGTCCTCATGTACGCTCCAAAGGGTCCATCAAAACAAAAGCACCGCAAGCAGCTAATGGTCATTTCTAGAAATGGCTCATGCTACAGGTTTCCTAGTCCACGGGGTCCATGGGTCAGGTTGGCTTTACTATCATTTGTGGTGACCCAGTACCTCACCATAAAGCTTTTATTTGGAGTCCTTTGCCTTGCTTATGCATGTTGTTGCATGACAAGGAGGATGGATCTTTTTACTAGATTAGTACTTCAAACTAATATGTATTCAATGCAAAACTCATAAATGAGTGCTAATCTATTCACGAGGAGTAAAAAAAGAGTCCACATGAGTTCTAGACATGGAGTTCATTCAGAATTTGTCAAGTATCTGATAGAGCATAACTACATGTGACTTGGTCATGCTTAGTAGTGTGAAGAATTGGGTGGGCTTCATAAATATGCCAATTCAATGACTGTCAATCTTAGCATGCATAGTTTGCACATCAAGGACCTCATTTTTGTTAGTTTCTCTGGTGCTTTTATCATCATTGCAGAGTGAAAGCTCCAAAAGAACACCAAAATTAAAACCTCCTAAGCAATGTCTATCATAACACAGTTCTCAACATTTACAGTAGATTGTGCAACACAAATAACTATTTGGTGCTCTTCTGAGATTCTATTTAATACCTTGTGCTGGAATAGTGATTCTTGTCATGGAAATATTTAAGAATAATAATCCACATACATTAGGCTCTGAAATAGTCAAATAAATGAGCTGCCACCAATCTGAGATAAATTAGGATTTTGGTTTTTTAGCCATGAAAAGAATGCTTCAGAAGCTTTCAGGATTAGCTTGATGAGCTTCAAGCACAAGGAACATATACTGAGGCAATAAACAAATTGAGAAGAGTAAATAAACTCAGATGATATAGTGCTGATTGCAAGTGAGAATAATCCACATAGACTTATCAGAATCCAATATGTTTTTGATAATGGCAGTCAAACGTGTTAAGATTTGAAAATAATTAAAATTTGCAGAAAGGATGGTACCGGATAAAGTATCCAACCTTCATAAAGGGTCTAAGAATTGCATGCACCAGGTGCAATTTGACCGTGCTAAATCCCACGGTGGATAACATGCCACGTTACCCCTTGTATCTCACCAATTCCTGATTGCACGCTATCCACCATGCACATGCTCTGAGATTTGCCCTGATTCACTTGGACCTGGTGCATGCAATAATTTCTCCCATAAAGGTGATTGGGAGAGGAAGGAAATAATTTTATTTTGGAAAATGTTTCACCGCACCACTCCATTCCCCACTTAAGCCACGGCCATGCAGTGATTGGTGGGAAGGTACAGGGGACCCGCCTGTCGCCCAAGGGACCCCATGTACTGCATCCATCCCCAACTGCCATGGGGGGACCAGTGCTCTCTGCGGGGAATAGAGTGGTGTTGGGAAGAAATGCTCTTTTGTTTCTTATCAAAGTGGTCTAGTATTAAACCAGCAAGTCCGTTTGAAACCGCGAGGAAATCCCAATGTATAGACATCAGACATCTATTGGGATGAAATGACTGGTTAAATGGTATTACAGGACAAAAGCTTAAAGCCAGGTAAAAAGAAAGTTGAAACAGCTTAATGGACAGCCCTTTCCTTCTTTCTTTTCCTTCTTTTGTTTTTCTTCTTTTCTTCTTTTCTTTTTTCCTTTATTTTTCTTTATGCTCTCCATATGTCTTTTGGTTGAATATTTCTCCATATCTACCAAGTTTTCTATGCAACTTCTCATACTGACTAGCCTCTTGAGGCATGGGATGGATCAGGGCGTCCATAAATTCCCCTAGACTTCATCACCTTGGGAATGACCCAACACAAGTAGCTAGCCTTTTAGCTACTATGTGGTACAATTTCCGACTGACACAGATTAAATAACAACCATTTTTTTTTCTAAAAAAAAAAAAGAGGACAGAGGTAACCTCTTTCTTTCTCTCCCTCTCCCCGTCTTTCTCAAAAGCAAATGCTTACAGCAATTTTCACTCTTTAGTACTAACCCTGATTTATAAGTCATGAATTTGGGAGGTGCCAACTAGCACAGTTGGTGTCATCTTTGGGTGTCCATACCAGTGACCTTCACCCAATTTTGGCCGGGCTTCATCCAATCCTAGTTCTCAAGAAAGTAAAGAGTCATGAACTTGTAGCTCTAGCGCTGGTTGTTATATGCTAGATTCATGGTTCTCTCTTGATTGACGTAATCACTACTTGGAAAGCAGTAATTTTTTTCTCTGGGATTCAAGTTATATACTAGCTTCATGATTCTCATCTTTCTATCCATGTTTGTCACATAGGAAAAAACTAATACTATTATCTATCTGAACTATTACTTTTCTGAGCTTCAAAGTATAAGTTAGTGATGGTACATTTAATTTCTGTTTCATATTTTTGCAATTAAATCTGGACTATATTCTATATGCTTACTTTTGACTTGCATAGTATTGGCTCTGTTTTTAAAGCGAGACTAGTCATTGTCGTCCCATTATGAATCTGTGAAGGGTCACTAAGTTCGGCTTCTCTCTTCAGGGGCTGTGGATTTGTTTCACTTGAGAATCTATTATTTTATGCAAGGACCTATCCGGTATGCAAAATTGCTTTTGCTACACATCTCATAAATATTTTCTTATTCTATATTAAAAAATAAATCTTACTCTGTTTTTTGAGTGTTAATGGTGGATGTAAGATGCTTTCCCATAAAGAAACATCTAATTCAAAGTGAAAAAAAATGCCATATTATCGATGTTTGCTGATATTTATTGTATTTTCAACATAAAGGCTTCTTTTCAAAGGTTACTATTCAAGCAAGATGGAATGCGAGCCACATGGGAATACCCCTTTGCTGTTGCCGGCGTCAATATTTCATTCATGTTGATTCAGATGCTGGAATTGCAGTCAGGTCAGCAGATGAGTGTGTAGTTTACTGTTAAGAAGTTATGGTGTCTAGATTACCATGTGGTTGATCCTGCACAATATAATGATTCCAGCTTTTGAAAATATCATGTTGAAACCAGAGTAAATGAACATTCCATTGTCCAATGGATTACAAGAAAATTGCCATCCACTTTTTAGCTAAAGCTTTTAAAGCTAAATTAAATATTTTAAAAGAGTGCATCCCACTCTCAAAGCAGAATAGTTATTGGTATGTCCCATTTTCAAAAAAAAAAAAAGACAAAATAAAATCTTGTACAAATTCCCAGAGGTGGAAGCCTTGTGGCATACTTTCTATCACCTCTCTTTAAGTTGTAACCTTGCTACACCACAAGGTTAGCTGTTTACTACCATGGCTGGACACTCCATTTTCTGAAAGCTAGCCATGTCTTGTCGTGTCCAATTCTCTAGGAGTGTCAGCACTCCATAATTCCTAAAAAACTAAATTTCTGTGTCACTGGTCACTCTATCTCACTGCAGCAAGCTTGATTGGTAGCACCAGGGTTTTAAATCCTATAGGATAGGGCTATCCTAATTTTCCCATTGAATGCCATTCCACCATCCTGCCGGGTTCCAACATTTAGGGCAGTGAATGTCCCAAGATGTGCCAATCGGCATGCCAGGACAATAGCTGGATGGTCCTATCCTAACATTTGCCATTCCACCATCTTTCATTTGTTGAATTGCTTTTGCGGTCTATGTTGTTGAATTAGTTCAGATATTGAAATCTTCTCCTTCCACAGAAAGACCCAAATCTCTGCCTGGAATCAACTTCATAAAAATTCTATCAGGTGATTGACAAGTTTCCAATTTTTTTTTCTTTTTTCCAGAAACAAGGTTATATAGCATCTCTTTCTCGCATGCTTTGATAACTTGATTCCTCTTTGTGACTTGTAGAAGATGAAGAAGCATTTGATGTTTTATATTGTATAGCATTTGAGATGGTGGATGCTCAGTGGCTTGCCATGCGTGCTTCCTACATGCAGTTTAAAGTATTCTCCCTCTCCTCCAAGGACTGTCTGTGATGCTTTTATGCGCCTACATTTACTTATCTGTGCACTTTTTGCTGATGTTTCATTTAGGAGGTTTTGGAAGCAACAAGGATCCAACTAGAGAGGGAACTCTCTTTGGAAGACATCCATCGAATTCAAGATCTACCAGCTTATAACCTTCTGTACAAATAGGCTCACTACAATCTAATTGTAAAAGATAACTATTAATATTTCAAAATTTTTGATTAGATGACCTTATGAGATTGAGAATTTTATACGTACCTCAAAGAAATTGCAGCATCACTCATCCTTACCGTGCATTTATTCAAATGACTCGTGAGGCATGATTTACATATCTTTTGCTGATGAGTTGTGGCCATCTAAAAAACCGAAAATCTACAGTTTCTCTTGATAGACAATGTTCATTCTGTTTAGGAGCTTAAGTTGGATTTTCTTTTTCCTCCCAATGATTTTACCTTGCTTTACATTTGAACTAAATTTTCCATAGCAGGACAGTTTAAATCTGCTTCATAGTTCAGAGGCGTCAAAGGTAGCTGAATTTTTATCAGTGTTTAAAGATGTGTAGATCAATGATGTGGATTCCTTGATTTAAATTGTTGGGAACGTACATCATGAGATTACTCATTCTGACATTTAACCATTGATGAAGCAACGGGACAAGTCCCTGAAGTTCTAATAGGAATGGAGATTAAAATAACCACCATCGACCACAGATAAAAATGTCAATTGAAATTGTTATTATTGTTATGACAATCTTGGAGATTTAAAATGAACTCATTGCATGATTTTCGCAAATCATGCAAGGAGGACTGTTTACACATCACTCATTCTAACATTTAACCATTGATGAAGCAACAAGACAAGTCCCTGAAGTTCTAAGAGGAATGGAGATTAAAATGACCACGATTGACCACGAGCAAAGAAAAATGAAATGGTTATTATTTTTATGACAATCTTGGAGATTTAAATGAAGTCATGGAATCATTCAAGCAGGCAGTTTTGTAAACAATCCTCTGAAGCAATATCTATCAAGTCCTAATAGGAGCCTTCTCTTTAGTTCTCAATCTTCGCAATATCTATCAAATCCTAATAGGAGGAGCCTTCTCTTTAGTTCTCAATCTTCTAAAGCTCATTTATCATGTGGAAAACATGCCGCTGCTTGTGCGTTGGCCCCCTTTGGGCCGAAGCAACTTTGAGCTCATGCCGGATTTGATTTGGGCCAACCAATAACTCGAAATAATGCATTTCTGAACATGAAATCAAGGAAAATTAGAAAGAGGAGCGCTGAGCGCGACGTTGGTGTTTTTCTTCTGGTTCCTTTTTCTCCCTTTTTCCCTTATCCGTTCGTTGATACAAAATCAAATCATTGGGTACAGTCTATTAAGCTCATTATGTTCCCAATCTGCAACTTCAACCTATTGCTGAAGGGGCCAATCTGATTAATGAATTTCAAGGACTACATCAAATGATGATTAATGGAATTTGAAGACTTTTGGGTTACACGTTTCTTTTGAAAAAAGGGTGCAAAAGAGTATAACAAGACCAATTGACTTGATTTAATGCAGCGAGTCGAGACAGGGTTCCCATCGGACCACCAATACCTTCATTTTTCAGGACTGTTGAAGGTCCTAATGGAATGCGACCACTTCCATCCTTTAAATTACAGTGCATAAGATGTATGCATCTATTTCAAGGATCTATGTTGGCGAGTAAATCTATTCACTTTCCATTCTCCTTTACTTTCAAAGCATGTTTGATTAGGAAAATTGGATTCTAGAGTGGAAATGGAAACGAGTGACTTCCTTTCTAACCATTTGGTTGAAAGAAATGTCAGAGGAGAATGAAAATGACTCAATCCCCCAAAACACCATCCCTACTCTCCTCTAGTATTCATATTCCATTCTGATTTTGGTTATGAACTAAATATGTGGGTGGGACATATGGTTATTAAAATTTTTATTCTAATCCATTCTAATTTTGATTCCGACCATAAACCAAACATGTCCTTAATTGGTTTCATCACTAGTTTCATCCATTGGAAAAATTCTCCATATCCTGTGTAGTGCAACTTGCTAAGTAATTTCTACTTCTTGTGTTGCACCAAGGCAACAGCAGTTGGTTTTTTTATTTTGATTGCCGAAAGGAAGAATTTCACCCTTACCATTTAAAACCACCTTCTTGATGAATTGAATGCGGACCAAATTCACATGGCTAAGAAGAACTTGCCGTGTCTGAATTTCTCCAACGGGATGCAAACCACAGCGTTAAATATATCAAAGGAGCCTGCCATAGCCTAACTTGAATGATGATGATACATTGATGACCTGTTCAAAGATGTCATCCATGTTGACAAGATCCCCTTCCCACTCCAAAGAAAAAAAAACGAGGGGTAAATTATGTTTGAATAGATTGCACTATGAGCAAGATCAAAAGCTCTGCAACTTGATGGTCATTTGGTGGCAGTTAATTGCATACTAAGAAATTCTTTCTCGATGGTCATTTGGTGGTGGCTAATTGTATACTAAAAAATTTTTTCTACACCGTAGATGGTATAACTCGACTGCTCGTAGTGATTAATTCTCATATAAAATTAGAATTTTTTTTTTAATTTTTTAAGATAACTTATTTTAGTTACGTGCAAGAGTTCGGTACCCAGAACTATACCACCGGATAGAAAATATTTTCTATTGCATAACAATCTTGTCCTTCTTCCCTTGTCCCTGATTTATATCGCTGCCACTTCAGACCTGCAAGCCATACATGACAGATTGTTAGACAAGCATTCGACGTTGTGTTGCGGGGTGAGCAATTTCTCAAAGTCTGCCAAGCGTTCCAAGCAGGACTTGCACCGAACCATGCCCTTGACTGTGAATAGAACAAGGACGCCGTCTTACAGTCAACCAGTGCGATCGATCTAACGTGGCAGCCGTATGTCTCAAAATAGTTGAAGGACTGGCCCATCAAATTACTCGACGGATTGGAGGGGACTTGAAGTCTGCATTACCTTTGTTAGCACCCACCATCTGCTTGATTTTGGTGACTTACCATTGGCCATATATCGAACAAAGAAAAAAACAAAATGAAGGAGAATAGTAACTATTTCCACTCTCGTTATTTATAAAACTTATAAAAATTCTGCCCCCAACCACCCCCGCTCGCCACGGTCCGGTCTTTTCACTAGAACCGGGCATTCTCGAACCCGTGCAGATCGCTGACCCGGTTAAGTGACTTGCGCATGATAGCCACCTTGGCCAGCTCCTCGGCCGCCCGCCAAGCTGAAGTTGGCGTCAACTGCTGATCGCCGCCCGGAATCGCAGCTTCTCTCCTCCTCTGGCACGGAGAAGGCGGCGGCTGCCGCTGCTGGCCCTCTCGCCGCTGCTGGAGATCAGAAATCTCGGCCTCCAACCGGCGGATGAGATCCTGATCCTGGTCGGAGGCGGCCAGGGCCTGCAGCAGCAGGGAGCGGGCGGAGGAGAGCAGGTGGAGGGCTGTGGCGTAGTCCAAGAGCTCGGCCAGCCGCCGCGACTCAGCCACGGCACGCGTGGTAACGAACAGGTTCCGGAGACGCAGCGAGATCGAGGAGGCAGAGCGGGCGAGCTCTGGGTGGTCCTGGCCCTGGAGCGGCGGCAGAAGCAGGGACCTCTCACAGCCGCAGATCACCTCCTGCGTGGCCGGGTCCCTGTACCTGCACTTCACCAACAGGGAATGTTGGTGGTGGTCTGGTCCGGCCGCAGTTGGCACCCTGAGCTCCACCAGCAGCTCCCGCTCCTCCTCCGCGTAGAGGTCGCCGAGCCGGACGGAGCTGCCAACGGCCACCGCCCGCCCAGCACCGCAAGAGTAGACGGCAGAGACATCCCCGGACGGGAAGAAGAGCTGAAGGAGGACGTCCTGCATAACAACGCTTACCAGTCCGCCCACGCACTTGGCGAAGGCGTCCTCCATCGGCGCCTCCTGGCTGCTGCTCTGACTAGGCAGTTGCTGCTGCGGCGCGTCCAGGTGGCTCCTGGCTGCGAAGCCGATCTCGTGGATGGGGATCTCCAGGTGGGCGAACCGCGTTGTGGCCGCGGTTGACGGATACCGGTGGTAGTTGTGACCGTCTTTCTTGGCGTCCTGTTGCTGCTGGACGTCGGACAGGAGCATGATGGTGGCGACCGGGTTGCGCTCCCTTCGGTCTTCCAATACCTTGGTGGCCTTACGCAGGGCATCGCCCACGCACGAACCTTGGCCGCCGGTAGACGCAACCAGGCGTTCCACGATCTGCCAGGCGAAGCGCTGGCCGGACCGTGACATCCGACGGAGGGGGAGGAGGCGTTTGGCGGCGGCGGCCGAGAAGGCCACCAAGGAGAGGCGGTCGGCGGGGCCCAAGGACGATATGACCAAGCGCATAGCCCGCTTCAGCATCTGGATCTTGGCCCCCGTCATGCCTCCGCTCACGTCCAGAACCGTCACCAGGTCGATCGGGGCGCGGCGGCACCCGCTGAGCAGGGGCGCCACCGCAGGGGCCTTCACCTTGAGCGCCACCACGCAGTTTTGGTGTCTCCGCCCTGACGACACCAGGGCCGCCTCCGGCATCATTCTCACCTGTACTCCCCCGGCACAGGCTCTCGTGGTGCTGGCGGTGACCTTGTAGGATGGGGATAGGGAGCGATTACTGTTATTATTATCCTTCGCTGAGAAATCATGGAACTCTTCCTCCCCCTCTGCCTCCAGCTCGTCGTCCTGGTTGCCGCCGCTTTCGTCGTCTTCGTTTGCTTCTGGAATGGGATTGAACCGGAAGCCGGCGCCGCTATGGCTGGGCTTGGTAGAGAGCAGCAGCGGCTCGTCATCGTCGTAGACCTTCTTCACAACAGCCGGAGCAGAGACGGGTCTGTTCTCTGCTTCGCTTCCGCATTGCTCGTCTCCCCTGCTCATCCTCCGGCGGTGCAGCGGCTTCCTATCCCCTACCATCACGGGAGGCTGAGGCTCGTCGTCTTGAAGGTGACCGAGGGAGGAGAGAAAGGGGGCCTGGCGCCAGGCGGCGGAGCAGACGGGGCAGCCGATGGTGCCGCCGCCACCGCCATGGGTCCGCACGTGGGCGGCAATGCAGGGGAAGTGAAAAACGTGGGAGCATTCCGCCGTGAACACCGCCGTGCCCCCGCCCGCCTTCACGCTCCGCTCACATATACCGCATCTGATCTGCACAGCCAACAACACTACAGTCAGTCCGTGATCGATCCGATCCGACCGAAGAAAGCGAAGGCGAGCAGTAAATAGCAAAATAGTCACAGCACAATGGCACGGGCAAGAGGAGGGGCAAAAAAAAAAAAAAAAAAAGAGAGCAAGTGAAGCTGTGAAAACTGGAGTAGCGATTTTGACGAGATTAGGAAAAGATGGCGTATCTGAAAATCCTTCTGGTTTTCCTTCATCATTTACCAATCAAAGCGCGCACTCACAAACGAAAGAAAAAGGGGGAAAAAGGACAAATGCCGCCGAGTAATTCTAGCGTCAATAATCGAAGAAAGAAGAACTATAGATGCGAACTACCAAGGGCGATTATGAATCCAAGGGCAGCAGTGTGTGAGGAAAAAAAAAATCTGGATTTGAGAGAGAGGGAGGGTGGGGGAGGAAAGGAGGGAGGAGGGAAATCATACGGAAGAAATGCATACCCAGGAAAGATGAACGGCTGCCTTGAAGAGGGCAAACGTGGATCGGGATCTGGGCGAAGACGGGTTGGAGGAACCCTGATGGAACAGAGTGGGGATCCGCTTCGGGATGGTAGGCGGTGGCGGTGTGCGCGAGCTTTCTACTGTAGCGGTCCTGCATTGGAGCTTCGGTCTTTCCGAAGGCGTCGACTTGGTGCGGCACCGGAGGCTTCCTAACCTTGGCGTCGACGGATTGCTACTGCCACTGCTGCCAGAGAAGAAGGTCAACTTGGCGCAGCTCCGGCGGCTGCGGTTGGGGCCAGGGCTCTTCTCCGCCACCGTCATATCCGAATCTCGTCGGATCGATGTGCAGAAGGCTCTCCGCCACCCCGTTCCCATATCTCCTCTTTCTCCCACTCCTCGTTGCGTCACTTTATCCCTGGGTCTGCCCGTTCTCGCGCTGTCTTTAGTCTATCTGCAGTCAATCTCCAGTCTATCTCGTTTCTTTTCTCGCCGTGGACAAGGAAGGTGGCTTTTGCTGCCTTTGCGTCTCCTGCAGGAGAGGACAAAAGGGTATGATGGGCTTTTTCTCCAAAAGGACTGTGGACGGATAGGGGGACCTTTTGAAACCTCAAAAAAAAATTGACACTGATGCGTGGGGGGCGTCGACCGACCAGCGACAGAGAGAGGGCGGCCATTATTTACTCCAGGTAAGTACGAGGGCGTAGTGGATTTTTGGGGAAGAAGCAAAATGGTAAAAAGTTAAGCAGCCAACCTTGGCTTTCCGCTTTGCCCCATCGGAGTTTGTAGCATAAGCTGTTTCTCTCGCCAAACACGTGGAGCGCCTCTTCTGCCCTCCCACCCATACTGCAGTGTTAATGACTCACCGATCGGGTCATTAGAGTTAATAATTTATTTAATATTTAGTTAGAAAATGATAGATGAGGTTAAAAAGATGACTATCTAATTTTTAGTTTAAAAAATATAAAAAATTATCCATCCATCCAAATTCATGATTGAAAGGATAAAAAAAAATGGATAAAACATATGAGATGTATTTTTATCTCAATAAAATTATTTTTTATTAATTTTTTCATAAAAATCTTAACATTCCTTTATTTTTTAATTTATTTTATTTATATATATATATTTATTTTATTTATATCATTTATCATATATTATTAAATTTTATTACAATTTATTTTTGTTGGAGATAAATTTCGCTTCCATCGAAGTTCAGTATGATGTTTAACCTAATATAAACGATAATCATGAAAGAGCTTCGATTGAGAATACTTCCTCCAGCGGTCGAACTTCAATCGAACTTCTTCAAACAACCAAACTCTTCCAGTGGTCGAACCTCTTTCAAACTTCTACAGTGGTCGAACTCCATCTGAACTTCTCCATAGTTAGACTCCTTCTGAACTTCTCCATCAGTCGAACTTTTTTCTAAGCACTCTATTTCTGTTGGCCAGAAGAGCTGACTTAATCGTCGGAGGATCCTACCGGAGCCACCACCATCGGCTCCGAATGGGACTTTATTTTGCAGATCACTGGCGGTGACCTCTTTCTTAGCTCCAGCTTGATCCGGTATCGACCAGATTCTGCACCAATAGGATTGATACTAGAGGAAGGGCTCTCTGTTTCTGAGGTACCCTTGTTCTTAAAGGAGTGCTCAGTCGATCCTATGAATCTTCTTTTCTAAGGTTCATCTCCATCCTCTCCCTCAATCCCAAGAAATATCTTTAAAGAAGGCGACTATCCAGAGATCTACCGCTTCTACCATCAGATCCGAAGCAGACCCATCCATTCTTGCTCCAGCACCGACGCTTCAACCTCCTCCTCCACCGACGGTCATGGTAGATTCGAAGCAGTTTAACCTGCTGATACAGTAGGTTCAGGGCCTCACTGAGATGGTGCAGGCCATGCGGCAGCCTCTGACAGTGATTCCATCAGAAAATCCGCCATCGGGATGTCAGAAATCGATCCTAAGGAAGAGTACTTGGGCTAGCATACCCTTGCCTTTAGGAAGAAAAAATAGAGAGCAGAGAATTCTTGTTCAGATCGTGATTCTTCTCCGAAAGAGACCTTCCCCATCTACAGTCGAAATCCTTTTAAGATCTGCGATCGAGACAATATCCTCGATCAGAAACTATGAGAAATGGATCGGTGGATTGAGAAACTTCACCACGTCGCCTCAGCTCACCATGACAATGTCTACACCAATCTTTTTTTCTCTCTCTAAATTATGCAAGAGCCCATTCCACTGAACTTCAAGCTCCCCCAATTTGAAAGCTACGACAGAATCTTTGATCCTATCGATCACTTGGAGGCCTTCTAGACCATGATGCTGCTCCATGGTGCATCAGACGCCATCTTATGCCGAGTTTTTTCGTTTATCTTAAAGAAAGCAGCAAGAAATTGGTATTCGATGTTAAAATTGGGTACGATCTTTTTTTTTTGATCAGATGAGCCATCAGTTTATGGCTCACTTTGTCAGTAGCTGACGTCCACGTCGAGGTTCAAATTTTTTGATGAATATCAAGTAGAAGGAGGAAAAATCTATCCAGACTTATATCATCTAGTTTAATGCTGCTGCATTAGAGGTTTGAAACTTGGACCAGTCTATTGCAATGGCCGCACTCAAGGATGACTTTCAGAAGAATAATTTGCTGTTCTTCCTAGAGAAGAAGTATTCTAGGAACTTTGCCGATCTGCTAGCTCGGATTGAAGGATATATCCGAGTGGAAGAAATCTTCAAGTTGAAGAATGAGGAAGCTGCAGGAGAGCGGTGAACGGGCAAGTCTAATAAACTCGTAGCCGATGGAGGGCCGAATGAAGTTCGATCATGCTCACGGATTCTCCCTGAGCGTAAGTGAGCTCAAACTCCTCTTCGAGCTTGTCGTTAAAGAAGCTCCGATAGAAGGGCACGATGAAGTTCACCTCCCAGAAGGTTTCACAACTACGTCCTCCTCAATGCTCCACAGATGTCAGTCTGAAGCAAGAGAAGATCGATCGAGGACATTGCCGCAGTCAGGACCACCAAGGAGGAAGGAACAACAAGGAGATCGGCCACCTCTCGGCATCATCAACACTATCTTTGAAGGACTTAGTGCTTTGACGAGCCACCATCTTTCAGTCTCAGAGCTAGGAGAAGCTTGCCCTAAATTGGAAAGGCCCATATGAAATAGAGGAGATCGTCCGATCCAAAACTTATCGCCTGAAGGAGCTCGGTGGAACAACGCTCCCACGATCTTAAAATTTTTGAGGATGTACTACTGATAATTTTCTTTCAATAAAACTCCTCCATTTCAATATTATGATTTTTTAGTGCAAAAATTATATAATGACAGGGAAGAAACAATCAATAGTGGCCATGTTAGGAATAGAAGGAGAACCTCATCCTAATATGAGCAAGTCGAAGGCCTCGTTCATTTTAGATGAGATGAGGGGAGAGGCTCTGATAATGGCCCGTATGTGCTCCTACAGTTCGTTAGAAATAGAAGAAGAATCTCGTCCTAACGTGAGCAAAGTTGAAGGCCTCATTCATTTTAGACGAGATGAGGGGAGAGGTCCTGACAACGATCCTTATGTGCCCCTACAGTCCATTGGGAACAGGAGGAGAACCTCATCCTAACGTGAGCAAAATCGAAGGCCTCGTTTATTTTAGACGAGATAAGAGAAGAGGCCTAACAACGGCCCTTATATGCCCCTACAGCCTGTTAGGAATAGGAGGAGAACCTCATCCTAATGTGAGTAAAGTCGAAGGTCCTCATTCATTTTAGATGAGATGAGGGGAGAGGCCCTGACAACGGCCTTAATGTGCTCCTACAGTTCCGTTAGGAATAGGAGGAGAACCTCATCCTAACATGAGCAAAGTCAAAGGCCTCATTCATTTTAGATGAGATGAGGGAAGAGGCCCTGACAATGGCCCTTAATGTGCCCCTACAATGTCCCTTATTGAGAATAGGAGGAGAACCTCATTCTAACATGAGCAAAATCGAAGGCCTTGTTCATTTTAGACGAGATGAGAAGAGAGGCCCCATCTCGATTAGAGATAAGATTTCCTCCGAGCTTCAACTTCAATATCAATAGGAGATAAGATCTCCTTCAATCTCGACTGGAGATAAGATTTCTTCCGAGCTTCAACTTTAATGTCAATATCAATAGAAGATAAGATCTCCTTCAATCTCGATTGGAGATAAGATCTTCTCCAAGCTTCTACTTCAACGTCAATGTCAACAGGAGATAAGATCTCCTTCAATCTCGGCTGGAGATAAGATCTTTCCCGAGCTTCAACTTGAACGTCAACGTCAATAAGAGATAAGATCTCCTTCAACCTTGGCTGGAGATAAAATCTCTTTCGAGCTTCAACGTCATAAGATCTTCTTCAACCTCGGCTGGAGATAAGATCTCTTCCGAGCTTCAACATCAATCTTAACAGGAGATGAGATCTCCTTCAATCTTGACTAGAGATAAGATCTCTTCCGAGCTTCAACTTCAACGTCAATAGGAGATAAGATCTCCTTCAATCTTGACTGAAGATAAGATCTTCCTCGAGCTTTAGCTTCAATGTCAATATCAACAGGAGATAAGATCTCCTTCAATCTCGATTGGAGAAAAGATTTCTCCAAGCTTCAACTTCAATGTCAACGTCAATAGGAGATAAGATCTCCTTCAACCTCGGTTGGAGATAAAAATCTCTTTCGAGCTTCAACGTCAACCTTAATAGGAGATAAGATCTCCTTCAACCTCGACTGGAGATAAGATCTTCTCCAAGCTTCAACTTTAATGTCAACAGGAGATAAGATCTCAGTTGGAGATAAGATCTCTTCCGAGCTTCAACTTCAATGTCAACATCAATAGGAGATAAGATCTCCTTCAATCTTGGCTGAAGATAAGATCTTCCTCAAACTTTAACGTCAACATCAATAGAAGATAAGATCTTCTTCAACCTCGACAGGAGATAAGATCTTCTTCAAGCTTCAACTTCAACCTCAATAGAAGATAAGATCTCCTTCAACTTCAGTTGGAGATAAGATCTCCCCTGAGCTTCAACTTCAACGTTAACATCAATAGGAGATAAGATCTTCTTCAACCTCGACTGAAGATAAGATCTCCCCCGAGATTCAACTTCAATATCAATAGGAGATAAGATCTCCTTCAACCTCGGTTGGAGATAAGATCTCCTCCGAGCTTCAACCTCAATCGGTGAAGAGCCCGAAAAAGAACTTCGGCAGTCATCTTTTTGTACTCCCTTCTTTCGAATTTCAAATTCGAAAGTGGAGGGACTATTGTTGGAGATAAATCCTGCTCCCATCGAAGTCCAGTCTAATGCGTAGCCTAATACAACTGATAATCATGGAAGAGCTTCGATCAGGAATACTTCCTCCAGCAGTCGAACCCCAGTCGAACTTTTTCAAACAGCCGAACTCCTCCAACGGTCGAATCTCTTTCGAACTCCTACAGCGGTCGAACTTAATCCGAACTTCTCCATCAGCTGGACTCCTTCTGGACTTCTCTATCAGTCGAACTCTTTCCTGAGCACTCCATTCCTATTGGTCAGAAGAGCTGACTTGATCGTCGGAGGTCCTATAGGAGCCACCACCACGAGCTCCGGACGAAACTTTGTTTTGCAAGTCGTCGACGACGATCTCTTCCTCAGCTCTAGCTTGATCCGGCATTGACCAGATTCTGTACCAACAATTTTAATTTTAACATATAATTTACATAATTATAAGTAAATAATTACTATTTTTTATTTATATTCATTATTTTTTGTTAATTAGTTGTATAAAATTAATTAATTATTTAAAGTAAAATATAAATAATTAAATTATTCATATAATTAATATAGATTAATTTATGCATATATAACTAATTTAATGAATTATTTATTAAATTAAGTTAAATTAAAATATTTATATATTTATATATAATTATGAATTATAAAGACCATAAATTTACGTATTGTCCTATTTTTTAGTGTAAATAAATATTATAAATTATTAATAATAATATTTTATTAAAGGATTAATTTTTTATATAATATCAATGAATAATTTAGTAAAATATCATATAAATATCATCAATTTTTTTAATTTTTTTATATCAAATAAAAAATTATTTCTATCCATATTTTTATATTTTATCAAATATATAAAATAATAAATAAAAATTTTATCCATCTTTTTTTTTGATCCATTCTGTTTTTCTATCCATCCTCTTTTTCAAGTTTAGTGTGGCTCGTGACATCCTCTTTGTAATCGATTTCTGTCGCGCACCCGGCAGGTGTCTGTCTCGGCTTTGGGCACCCTCTCTATATATATTTCAACGAGTGTTGCTGCGATGGCTGCCAGATTTACCTGCAAAAAGTCAAAATAGTGGTAGTGTGTGGACCTATACGTTACTTAACGTGCGTTGGAACCACCGCAAGACGAGAGGGGATGCTTCGCGGCGATATGTATCTTTTTTTGGCGATATAAATTTGAAGGCAAACTTAGTCAACATTTCACTTTGCTTCATTCCTCTTGGCCACGCGTGATGCATTTGATCGACGACGACGTCGACCATCGAAGACCCAAACCCACCAAAACCATCTGCCCTGCTGCCGTTCTAATTATTATTCGACGAGGTTGGTTACTTGCTTCAAGACGAAGGGTTTGGCCGGTTCTGTCTTCACAGTTTGCCCCTTCTCTTTCTATTGTTTATTCTAGACTGCCGACGAAACTATGGCCCCAACGACCGATTTCTGACTTGTGAGATGCATGTGCGCGATCGACCTAATCGAGTATTTGGTAGCTTATTCGGATGGCATCGTTAAGAAATAAATGAAAAATGGCCAGTAAATCCATGCATTTAAAAGTGATTTCACGCGAACTAAAACTGCCCAACCAATGAAAATCTATCATGTACACCAAAAAATTATTTTTCATAATAAAATATATTTAATAAAATTTAAATATGGGATAGATTGAAGAGAGTTGTGAGCTTTTTTTTTCTTATATCAGCCAATAAATTAAATTTCTTTTAGAAAATATAATGAGTTTTTGAATTATTTCAAATCTCCTATTGGGCATGACTCCAGTTGGCTGACAAGCCTACAAATTGATGTCCCGCCAATATGCCTATAAATTTAGGGTAATACTTTGTACACCATCTACGATAAAAAAAATTCGACGTGGAGCACATCGCGACTTCCGATTGATCTAGCTGAAACTCTCATGGCTTGATGCGATAGCTGTCTTTTTGCGTCCAATTAGACTTTTGATGGCACGAAGAAAATGGAGACTGGGATGGAGTTCCATCGCCGAATGCATTAATGCATGTATAATATATTTTTCAAATTTTGCATGACGAAATTGCCCTTTTCCTCCAAAACCAAATGGTTATAGTATTTTGAATTCTAGTTGGATATTTTAAGGGCTGTATTTCTCTCTCTTCTCACATTTTCTGAGCGTCGAATGCTATATTTCTCTTTCTTCTTTCGTTTCCTAAGCCTCTGGGTATCGAATGTTTAGTCTGCAGGAATCATTGCGCATCCAAGATTGTTGATTCTTTATTATCCTATTCAACCAATATGTTCTAACCATCAGAAAGTAAAATATCATTTATTGATTCTTTATTATAATTTTTTTGTAGTTCTTTTAATACAGCAGCTTCTTTGGTGGTTAAACGAAATTAATGCGTTAGGCATGTTCAAATGATTTTTTTTTTTTTTTAGTTTTAAAAGTGCATATCATATAAAATCCTATCGGAAGTCATATACTAAGTTCTGATGTGATGATTTCTATCCAAAATAGTTTTTGACATGTCATATAATGACGCACAAGATCCAAAATATGGCATGTCATTATGAGTTTATATGTCAAAATTAAGACATCCAGTTGATAAAATACCTTCTAAAATTATGACATCAAGGATGATTCTACGTTCTTTGATATTTCTATTTTAAGATATCATAATTTTGATTCTTAATATCATAATTTTATCATTATTATGATATTGTAGGTCAAAATTATAACATTCTAAAATAAAAATAAAATCATGAGATTAATGATCGAAATTATGACATTCTGAAATAGAAACAAAGCCAAATACAAAATTATGATATTAATGATTAAAATTATGACATACAGAAAGAAAAATATCTCAGAACGTAAAATTATGACATCATATGTCAAAATTATGATATTAAGAGTCTATATTATAATATTAAGGATCAAAATTATAATATCTAACATAGCAAATATTCTCGAATGTAGAATTATGATATTAAAAATTAAAATTATGATATTAAGAATCAAAATTATGACATCCTAGAATAAAATTATCCTCGAAGTCAGAATTATGAAATTAAGAATTAAAATTATGATATTAAGGATCAAAATTATAACATTCTAGAACAGAAAGATCGTCGAACGTCGAATTATGATATTAAGGATCAAAATTACGATATTAAGGATCAAAATTATGATATTTTAGAACAAAAATATTTTCGAATGCAAAATTATGATATTAAGGATCAAAATTATGATATCTTGAAATAGAAATATTTTTGAATGCAGAATTATGACGTTAAGGATCAAAATTATGATATCCTAGAGCAGAAAAATCTCCGAACGTAGAGTTTTGAGGTTAAGAATAAAAATTATAACTTTAAGCATCAAAATTATGATATTAAGGATCAAAATTATGACATCCAGATATAGAAACATTCTCAAACATAGAATTATAATATTAATAATCAAAATTATAATATTAAAAATTAAAATTATGACATCCTAGAATAGAAATATCTTCGAACGCAGAATTATGACATTAAGGATCAAAATTATGATATTAAGGATCAAAATTATGACATTCAAAAATAGAAATATCTCCGAACGCAAAATTATGATATTCTATGCCAAAATTATGACATTAAAGATCAAAATTATGATATTATATTTTAATATTATAATAAAAATACCATCTAAGTGTTGGTTTTGATGTTCTTATAATATGAAAAATAAAAATTATGACATCGTAGATCAAAATTATGATATTCTATAGGTTAAATCATCTTTTGAAGATAGTTTTGACAATATTAGAACATCCTCTATCAAAATTATGATATGATAATTTAATATTATGATAAAATCAACTTTCAAGAGACGATTTTGATATTTTTATGACATTCTAGGTCAAACTTATGATATTATATGTTAAAATTATAATATTCTATTATCTTAATTTTCTTCTGAAGGTTGTTTTGACAATATTAGGATATCTTGTTTCAAAATTATGATATGATATCTTAATATTAAGAACAAAAATACCATCTAGTCTTGGATTTTGATATTTTTATTACATCCTATATCAAAATGATGACATCGTATGTCAAAATTATGATATCATATTGATAAAAAATATCTCGAAGATAGTTTTGATAATGTTAGGATATCCTAGGCTATAACTTATAAAATTAAGTGTCTATATTATAACATTAAGGGTCAAAATTATAACATTCAACACGGCAAATATTTTTGGATGTAGAATTATGATATTAAGGATCAAAATTATGACAGTAATGATAAAAATTAAGACATTCTGGAATAGAAGCAAATCCAAACATAGAATTATGACATCCTGTATCATAATTATGATATTAATCATCATAATTATGATATTGTAGGTTAACATTATGACTTTTTATATGCAAAACTCTATTGGATGAAACTTGTAGACATTATTATGATAGCAGTTCAAAACTATAATATTTTAGATAAAAATTATGATATCATATAGTCAAAATACTTTTTGAATATAGTTTTTAACATTATTATAATATTTTATGTCAAAGTTATGACATCGTGTTTGACTAGGATGTTATAATTTTTGCGCAGAATTGGGTTCTGATATTTTTATGATATCTTAGATCAAAATTATGATATTATAGATTAAAATTATGATATCAATGGTCAAAATTATAACATCTTGTTGGTAAAAGATCTTGTAAAAATAGTTTTGACAATATTATGATATTCTCTATCAAAGTAATGACATGATATGTTAATATAATTATTGGTGTAGAATCTAGTTGACGTCGGATCGAGCTGGAGTGGAGAAGGACGAGATCGTCGTCGGTGATCTGCAAAATAAAGTTTTATCCAGAGTCAGTGGTGGTGGCTCCAATGAAATCCTCCGATAATCAAGTCAGCTCTTTTGATCAATAGAAATGGAGTGCTCAGGAATGAAAAGTGAGCTTTGAGCTTTAGAAGAAAGAGGAGAGCTTCGAGAAAATATATCTGGAGGATTTCTTTTATAGATGGAGCTTGAATGATGGTGAAGATCATACCGTCTGGTAGCAGGCCGCTCTAGACTACATGAGATTCGGTACAGAGAGAGTGGCATCGTCAGGCTAGTAGTGGTGACCATATCATCCGATCATGGGCCGCATGGAACTGGTTACGGAAAGAGTGGTGTCGCCAGTAGTGGTAGCCATGTCATCCGATCATGGATCGTATGGAGCTTGTTACGGAGCGAAAGATATCGTCAGACTGATAGTGGCGGCCATACTGCCGAGGTTCAATAGTCATAAGTGAAGAACCTCGACGTATATCTATTTCAGGAGAGCTCGGACTCCTAAGGAGGATACGTCTGGAGGGGATCATCCAGGAGGAGTTCGATCGAAGAAAATGTCTGGAAGGAGTTCAGACTCTGAAGGAGTTCATCTGTAGGAGCGATCCGAAAGGAGTTCAGCTCATGGAGGAGTTCGATCGAAGGAGAAGTTCGATAAAAGTTTGGCTTCTGTAGGCATTCGACTGAAGAAGCATGGAGGAAGTTCGGCTCTTATGGACGTCCGACTGGAGGAGTGTGGAGGAAGTTCGACTCTCATGGGAGTCCAACTGAAGGAGTATGAAGGAAGTTCGACTAAAGTTTGACCGCTAAGAAGTTTGACTGGAGCTCGACCGTTGAGAAGTTCAATCGGTTGAAAGGATTTGACTATGACTCGACCGCTAGGAGTTCGAAAGGAGCTCGATCGCTGAGGAGTTTGGCTAAGATCTGATCGCTGAAAAGTTCGAAAGGAGCTCGATCGCTGAGGAGTTCGATCGGTTGAAGAAATTTGACTAAGACTCGACCGCTAAAGCTCTTTCATAGCTACCGATTGCATTAGACTGAGCATCAGACTGAACTTTGATAGGAGCGGAGTTTATCCCCAATAATAGTTCCTTCTATTTTTGAGTTCAAAACTCGAAGAAAGGGAGTGCAGAAAAGATGACTGCCGAAGTTTTCTTTAGGGCTCTATGCCAGTTCAAGTTGAAGCTCGTGAGAGATCTCATCTCCAACCGAGATTGAAGGAGATCTCGTCTCCTACGGTCGAGGTTGAAGATTGAGCTCCTTAGAGGAGATATCATCTCCAGCAGTCGAGGTTGACTCGATCGCTCGGGGGAGATCTTATCTTCTACAGTCGAGATTGGCCTGGTCGCTCGGGAGAGATCTTATCTCATACGGTCGAGGTTGAAGCTTGGAAAAGATCTTATCTCCTATAGCCGAGGTTGATACGGGCGCTCGAAAAAAATTTTATCTCCTATAGTCGAGGTTGGCCCGATCGCTCGAGGGAGATCTTATCTCCTACGATCGAGGTTGGCTCGAGGGAGATTTTATCTCCTGTAGTCGAGATTGATATGGATGCTCGAAAAAATTTTATCTTCTACAGTCGAGGTTGGCACGGTCGCTCGGAAGAGATCTTATCTCTAGCCGAGGTTGGCACGGTTGCTCAGGAGAGATCTTATCTCTAGCCGAGGTTGGCATGGTCGCTCGAAAGAGATCTTATCTCTGGTCGAGATTGACTTAGTCGCTCGAAAGAGATCTTATCTCTGGCCGAGGTTGGCATGATCGCTCAGAAGAGATCTTATCTCTAGTTGAGATTGGCACGGTCACTCGAAAGAGATCTTATCTCTGGTCGAGGTTGACTCAGTCGCTTGAAAGAGATCTTATCTCTAACCGAGATTGGCACGGTCGCTCGGAAGAGATCTTATCTCTGATCGAGGTTGACTCGATCGCTCAAAGAGATCTTATCTTTGGCTGAGGTTGACTCGAATGCTCAGGAGAGATCTTATCTCTAGCCGAGGTTGGGTCGGTCGTTCGGAAGAGATCTTATCTCTAGCCGAGGTTGGGTCGGTCGTTCGAAAGAGATCTTATCTCTGGCCGAGGTTGACACAGTCGCTCGAAAGAGATATTATCTATGGTCGAGGTTAGCACGGTCGCTCAAGAGAGATCTTATCTCTAGCCAAGATTGGTGCGGTCGCTCGGGAGAGATCTTATCTCTGATCGAGGTTGGCACGGGCACTCAGGAGAGATCTTATCTCTAGCCAAGATTAACTCGATCGCTCGAAAGAGATCTTATCTCTGGCCGAGGTTGACACGGGCACTCGAAAGAGATCTTATCTCTAGCCGAGATTGGCATGGTCGCTCGAGAGAGATCTTATCTCTAGCCGAGGTTGGCATGGTTGCTCGAAAAAGATCTTATCTCTAGCCGAGGTTGACTCGGTTGCTCGAAAGAGATCTTATCTCTAGTCGAGATTGAAGAACTTTGATATGCTCATATTAGGATGAGGTTCTCCTCTTATTCCTAATATGGCCATTATTGACTGCTTCTTTTCTATCATCCCATAATTTTTACACCAAAAAATAATATTATTAAAATAAAAAAATTTATTAAAAGAAAATTATTGGTAGCGCATCCTCAGATTTTTTATGTTTCAAGGTCGTGGGAGCGTTGTTCCTTTGAGTTTTTTCAGACGATAAGCTTCAGACCGGGCGACCTCCTCTATCTCATGCTGGCCTTCTCAATTTGGAGCGAGCTCCTCTTGGCTTTGAGACTGAGAGATGATGGATCGTCGAAGTACCAAGCTCCTCCCAAACATGGCATCGATGATATGAAAGGCGATCGATCTTTTTGTTGTTCCTCCGTCATTAGTGGTTTTGACTATGGCAGCGCCCTCGATCAATCTTCTCCTACTTTAGGCTAGCATCTGAGAAATCGATCTAGCTGGCCTCTTCTTATGAGCTCCTCGATTTCGTCTCGATGCTGAATGCATTCTTCAGTATCGTGGTCATGGTCATGATGGTAGAGGCAGTACTTGATTCGATCATGCTTATTTAAAGAAGATCGTAATTTTTCTGATCTTAGTAGCTGGTTCTTAATTTTCGTCAAAACTTGAGCCTTAGGAGCGTTGAGGGGGGCATAGTTGTGGAACCTTTCGGAAGAGGACTTCTTCGCATCCTTCTATGATGAGCTCGAGGAGGAGTTCGAGCTCGCTCGCGCTCGGTGGAAGTCCGTGAGCATGATCGAACTTCATTCGGTCCTTCATTGATGACGGATCTATTATACTCATCCACCCGTCGCTCTCCTATGATTTCTTCATCCTTCAACTTGAAGGCTTCTTTCGTGCGGACATATCTCTTGGCCCAGACTAGCAGGTTGGCAAGGTTTCTGAGATACTTCTTCTTTAGAAAAAATAGCAAAATATTCTTCTGAAGGCCGCTCTTAAGTGCAGCCATCGTAATAGACTGATTTAGATTTCGAACCTTCAATGCCACGGTATTAAATCGGATGACATAAGTCCGGATGGATTTCTTCTCCTTCTGCTTGACATTCATCAGAGAATTTGAACCTCGGCATGGATGTTGACTGCTGATGAAGTGAGCCACGAACTAATGACTCATCTGATCAAAAGAGAAGATCATACCTGGCTTCAATGCCGAGTACCAATTTCTCACTGCTTCCTTTAAGGTAGATGGAAAGGCTCGACATAATATGACGTCTGGTGCACTATGGAGTAGCATCATGATCTGGAAGGCCTCTAGATGATCAACTGGATTAAAGATTCCGTTGTAGCTTTCAAATTGAGGGAGCTCAAAGTTTGGTGGGATAGGCTCTTGCATAATTCGAGGGAAGAAAAGAGGATCGGTACAGACATCATCAAGATAAGCTGGGGCAACGTGACTGAGCTACTCAATTCATCGATCCATCTTCCGTAGTCTGTGATTGAGGATGTCATCTCGATCGTAGATCTAGAAGGACTTTCGACTACAGATGAAAAAGATCTCCTCCAGAGGAAAATCATGATCTGAATATGGATTCTCTGCTCTCTATTTCTTCTTTTCAAGGGCGACGGATATGCTAGCTCGAGTACTCTTTCTTGGGATTGGTTTTCGATATTCTGATGGTGGGTCTGGTGGAGTCACCATTGGAGGCTGCCACATGGCCTACATCATCTCGATGAGACCATGAACCTGCTGGACTAGTAGGTTGAACTGCTCTGCATCTATTATGGCTATAGATGAAACCTAAATTATCGAGGCTGAAGTAGGAGTAGATGGATCTGGACAGGATCGGACCATGGAGGCCACCGATCATCGAGTCGAAGCTCTCCTAGGAGGCATTCTCTCTCGAAAAAGAACTCTAGAGAGAAAGAAGAGAGATCATCAGAGAGAGAAGAGAGAAATCATTGCTGAGCACTTCTTTAAGAATAAGAGGACCTCAAGAATACTTCAAGAACAAAGTTTTCCTTCCTTCAGCGTCAATTCTGTTAGTGCAGAATTTGGTTGACGTCGGATTGAGCTGGAGTAGAGGAGAACGAGGTCGCCGTCGGTGATCTGCAAAATAAAGTTTCATCCAGAGTTGGTGGTGGTAGCTCCAGCGAGATTCTTCGATAATCAAGTTAGCTCTTTTGACCAACAGAAATGGAGTGCTCAAGAATAAGAAGTGAGCTTTGAGCTTTAGAGGAGAGGGGAGAGCTTTGAGAAAACATATCTGAAGGATTTCTTTTATAGATGGAGCTTGAATGATGGTGACGATCATACTGTCTGGTAGCGGATCACTTTAGACCGTATGGAATTCAGTTCGGAGGGAGTGGCATCATCAGGCTGATAGTGGTGGTCATATCGTCCAACCGTAGGCTACATGGGGTTGGTTACGAAGAGAGTGGTGTCGTCAGTAGTGGTAGCCATGTCATCCGATCGTGAACCGCATGAAGTTTGTTATGGAGGAAAAGATACCACCAGACTGGTAGTGGCGGTCATATCGTCGAGGTTCAACAGCCATAGGTGAAGAACCTCGGCGTATATCTATTTCAGGAGAGCTCAGACTTCTAAGAGGGATACGTCTGGAGGGGATCATCCAAGAGAAGTTCGATCGAAGAGGATGTTCGAAAGGAGTTTGGCCCTTGAAGGAGTCCATCTGCAGGAGCGATCCAAAAAGAGTTTGGCTCCTAGAGGAGTTTGGTTGAAGGAGAAGTTTGGCAAAAGTTCGACTTCTGTAGGCATCCAACTGGAGGAGCGCGGAGGAAGTTTGGCTCTCATGGATGTCCGACTGGAGGAGTGTGGAGGAAGTTCGACTCTCGTGGAAGTCTGACTGAAGGAGTATGGAGGGAGTTCGACTCTCATGGGAGTCCGACTAAAGTTCGACCATTGAGAAGTTCGACTGAAGTTCAACCATAAAGAAATTCAATCGGTTGAAAGGGTTTGACTACGACTCGACCACTGGAGAGTTTGAAAGGAGCTCGACCATTGAGAAATTCGGCAGGCTGAAGGAGTTTGACTAAGATCCAATTGTTGGATAGTTCGGAAGGAGCTCGACCGCTAAGAAGTTCGATCGATTAAAGGGATTCGACTAAGACTCGATCACTGAAGCTCTTTCGTGGCTATCGGTTGCATTAGGCTGAGCATTGGACTGAACTTTGGAAGGAGTGGGGTTTATCCCTAATAATAATGAAAAAATTTTTCTAGCAGGAGATGATTTTATTGTATCTTATGACATTATAGATCAAAATTATGACATCATATATCACAATTATGATTTTTTTTGGTAAAAGGCCTGTCGAAGGTTGTTTTGACAAAATTGATATTATGCTTCAAAATTATGATATTATACTTTAATATCATGACAAAAACACCATTCAGGTATCGATTTTGATATTTCTATGATATTATAGATCAAAATTATGACATCATAGATCAAATTTATGACATCTTGTTGGTTAAAGACCTCCTGAAGATAGTTTTGATAATATTATGACATCCTGTGTCAAGATAATGACATGATATATTAATATTACGAACAAAACATCTCTTAGATGTCGGTTATGACTTTCTTATGATATCCGAGATCAAAATTATAATATCAGAGGTCAAAATTATGACATCATGTTTGGTAAAAGACCTTCCAAAGGTTGTTTGGACAACATTAGAATATTATGTGTCAAGATTATGACATTGTGGATTAAAATTATGAGATAGTATGTTAATATTATTAAAGAACTATGTATTTATGACTTTCATATATATTTTACTACTTGAATTAACCTTATGTACATTTTATATAGATATTCCTATAAATGATTAGATGGACGAGCCTTTATCTGATGGTTTTCTTGAGAATCCATCTTCTCCTTGTGCAATGTTTGCAGATAAGGATAATGTAGATCCTCATGCTGGAATGAAATTTGATTCAGTAATAGATGCGTACAATTTCTATAATGGTTATGCAAGAAGAGTTGGTTTTGGAATCACAACCGTGTGCAATAGATCCAATAAGAATAATGTATATTACTTCAAACATTTAGCATTCTGGAGATCAAAAAAATCTAAGAAATCAGATAATTCCATTAATCCTAGGGACACCAAAAAAATTGATTGTAAGGCATCCATAAAAGCCAGAATTGATTCCAAGACCGAAAATGGAGATTGAATAACGTTATTCTAGAATAAAATCATAAGTTGTCCATAATTTTCATCCATTTTCTACGATCCTATAGGAAGATCAGTACACCAAAAAATGTAGAGATTAGCAACATGCATGCCATGAATATACCTACAACTCAAATATACTCTGCCATCGTAAGAAGAAAAGGAAGAAGAAGGCAATTAAAATTCACGAAGAAGAATGCTCAAATTATATTTGTCGGGAATGTCAAACTCAGCTGAAAGAAGGAGATGCAAAGTCAATGGTTCTCCACTTCATGCAAATGCAAGCTAAGAATGCAAATTTTTACTATACTTTGGATTTGAATGACAATGCACAGTTAAGGTCTATGTTTTGGATCCATCCAAGATCAAAAATGGCGTGCACTTACTTTTCAGATGTATTGATCTTTGACTCCACTTATCTTACAAACATATTTAAAATGCCATTCTATCCATTTGTTAGAGTTAACCACCATGGACGGTCCATCTTGCTTGGCTATGCATTACTATCAGATGAGATAATGGAGACCTTTAAATGGGTGTTTCAGTCATGGCTGGATGAAAATGATGGCCAAGCGCCTAATGCCATAATCATCGATCAAGATAAGATAATCGAGGCTACTATCAAGGCGATTTTCTTAAATGCACGACACCGATTTTGTCTTTAGCATATTTTGAAGAAGATCCCTAAAAAGATAGGCCATATATGCACAGCGCATCCCAAATTTATGGTTGAATTCGATGAGGCTGTATATGACACTGTAACTATACAATCTTTTGAGGAAAAATAGAGACAACTCATGGACAAGTATGAAGAATGTAAGGCTATAGATTGGTTGTATGATCTCTATGAATGTTGAGACAAATGGGTTTCTGTCTATCTTAAGGATACATTCTTTGTAGGTATGTTGAAATCAAAGGTTGTTTTTTTTGAATTTTTTTTACTAAGTTTTGAATGATATCCACTGACACTAACATCATATCACTAATATTCTTTGGTCCTAACTTTCATTCTAGGTATATCCTCCTCTGTGAGGAGTGAGAGCATAAACCACTTCTTTGATGGATTTGTGAATTCGAAGATAACACTAAAGAAATTCATCGAGAAGTATGAGGTTACATTGGAGAAAAGATTCGAAGTAGAAAATGAGCAAGATAATATCTCCTTGCAAACAAATGCTTTACTCAAAACATCCTTGCCATTTGAGAGGCAAGCAGTAGCCATGTACTCTAGGCGCATATTCAAAAAATTTCAAAATGAGGTACTTGAGATGGTTGCATTAAATGATAAATTAACTGAAGAATCTGACAGCTTTGCTATATATTTTGTGAGGTCATTTGAGAGATTTGAAGTTAACGAAATTAAGAAGAAGATTGTAAAAAACTATACTATTACTTGGTCCAGCCAATTAGAAGAAGTGAAATGCCAGTGCCAATCATTTGAGTTCAGAGGATACTTGTGTAAGCACGCCTTATTGGTTCTCCATCAAAATGAAGTGTTTCGCATTTCTGAAAAGTATTTTCTTAATAGATAGTGCAAGGATACAAAATATAGATTCGATATTTTAGATTGCGATTTTCAATTCTATGATAGAAGCACCAGAAAATCTAGGTAACTATAATTTTGATATCATGTGATAACTATAATTATGATATCCTATGATAACTATAATTATGATATAGGTATGCTTTGATGAGTCATCGGATGATGAAGCTTGCGGAGGTTGCCTCCATGTCTGAAGATGTTTTTAACTTAGTGATGACTGATCTGACTCCATTATTCAAAAGAGTGGTAGATGCCAATTATTCAGCATAGCATCGTTTAGAACTTTCTATCTAGGATTCAATTAATATTGCCACAAAAGAATGGTCAAGAGAGAGGAGAATAAAAAGCAGAGTCGAAAAGAACTCAAAGAATTTAAAGAAGTCGAAGAAAGCTGAGAACCAAAGAGCAAAATATCCATCTACCGAAGATAATGGTAAAAAGCCTACTAAAATACAGAGGACGAGTCCACAAGAAGCTATGAAGCTAATACAACAAACAACCTCTACCAATCATCGGCCATCCGATCCATTTTTGGAAGAGTTTGATGTTTTTATATCTAGCCAACTAACACAAGAGACAGAGACAAATTTATGAAGTTATAGGTGAAAATTATAACATTATACGTTAGAAGATGTTTCTATCAGACATTATCATAAATTATATCCTTGATAGAGTTAAATTTGATACAAGATGTCAAAATTCTAAGTTTGAAAAATTTTGCTTTATCAATGATCATAATTTTTGTGCATGGGTGTCATAATTTCTATGCATGGATGTCATAATTTTGATACAGAATATCATTATTTTTCTTTCATGAATGTTTTCTATATCAAAATATCATATTTTTTATCCTTAATATCATAATTTTGATACAAGATATCATAATTCTACGTTCGAATTTATTTCTATTTCATGATGTCATAATTTTGACTATTAATGTCATATTTTTGATCCTTAATGTCAGTATTCTGCATGCTGAGATATTTGCTCATTGTGTTATCATAATTTGAATCTTTAATATCATAATTTTGACTCTTAATATCATAATCTTATATCCAGAGATGTTTGGTTTGTCAGATGTCATAATTTTGATCCTTAATATCATAATTTAGATCCTTAAAGTCAAAATTTTGACACAAGATATCATATTTCTACGTTCTGAGATGTTTCTCTTCTCTGATGTTATAATTTAGATTCTTAATATCATAATCTTAACATAGGACATCATAATTCTACGTTTGGATTTATTTCTGTTGCAGGATGTTATAATTTTGATCATTACTATCGTAATTTTGACCCTTAATGTTAGTATTCTGCATGCTGGGATGTTTGCTCATTGCATTATCATAATTTGGACCTTTAATATTATAATTTTAATCCTTTATATCATATTCTACGTTCGAAGATTTTTCTATATCAAAATATCATAATTTTGATCTACAATATCATAATAACGTCAAAATTATGATATCCTAAAATAGAAATATCTTTGAAAGTAGAATTATGATATTAAGGCTCAAAATTATGATATTAAGAATTAAAATTATGACATCCTGAAATAAAAATATCTTCGAACGTAGAATTATGACACTAAGGATCAAAATTATGATATTAAGGATCAAAATTATGACATCCTAGAACAGAAATATCTTCGAATGTAGAATTATGATAGTAAGACTCAAAATTATAACATTAAGGATCAAAATAATGACATCCTACAACAGAAATATCTCTGAATGTAGAATTATGACATTAAGACTCAAAATTATGATATTAAGAATCAAAATTATGACATCCTAGAATAGAAACATCCTCGAATGCAGAATTATGATACTAAGAATGTTGTTTCTGATAATGGATGCTATAATTTTGACCCTTATGTCAAAATTTTATCCTTTAATTGTTAGATATGTGTGCCCTAGAAGTCAGAATTGGCTGACACTTGTAATACACTTCTAAGGATAAAATTATAATTTTAACTATAAATAATAAAATAGATTATTTTCTATCATATAAGTGTATTTAGTGTCTGTGATACATTCCTTAAGTTAATGGTAATGATAATTCATATTTTCAAGAGTTAAAAATTTAAGACATGAATTTTCATTTATTAACTCATAAATGCTCCTGACAATAGGATCATCATGAGAATGATGATTGATCCGGAAGGTTAGTGTACATCGCTTCTTTATAGTAGATGAGTCTTGAGTCTACGGTATAGAGACATCGGAGCGAGAGTACATATACTCATTAAAGAATGAGGGTACTGAGCGTGACCACCTCGAGTATCCTTAAGAAAGTTTAACTTCTCATCGATGATTGATTCGATGCTGCAGTGGTGTGTCTGGTTCTTTGACCTGAGGTGCATCGGCAGTTCACCTTGAGGGTGTTATAGTTTGACTATACCATGACTCAGTCTCCTAGCCATTTGGAATTCTGAGGTGTATGTTGGCTATAGCATGTTCATTGTAGGAATTTGATTGCACCAAGATGAAAGCTATCTACCTCGGTAGAAGAGGAGCAGCCCTATGATGATCCTGAGAATCAAGTCCATAAGCCCATGGCCATGGTAGAGTGTGAAATAATAGAAAGAGTTTCTATTAAGATTTTTACATCGAACTTGAATCGAATGATTAAATCATAAGATAGAAATTAGGGTTTGATGAGTTCACCTTAACCTTAATCTGATTGAAGCTTAAGATAGAAGAACTTAATCACACAAGTAGTTGCACCGAGAGGTTCATTTTTTAGTTTTGATGGATTACCACCATATGCTGCTAGGTGTCACTGGTGGATTTTGAGAGCAATTAGAATGATTTAGATGATCGATCATTTTAAGTTGTCTGAATCAGAAGAGTTCTGATCATCGAAAGAAGTTTTGATGATGTCGATGATGGAGATCATGACATATCCCATTACCATACAGAATTGAACCTAACTGGATCACACAAATAAGGGTTTGGATCTGGATATCATCAATTGGACTAATCCAATTCAATTGATTTGAATAAGATTCAATTAGGTTCAAGAAAATCATGCTAGCACATGATTGAGCCTAACGTTCTTCTTTTTCTATCATAAAAGTTGCCTCAACTGAGCCAAATGAGTTTGTGCTCACTTAGATACCTTTACCTGATCTAACTGGAGCTTGTCCAAGTCAGAAAAGGATTGTTTTAATTTATGAGATAAATTTGAGATAATACCTGCCATTTTTCATCACCTGCCATTTCTTATACTTTGACTTGGTCAAATATCGACCTTTGACCCTTAGACATCTACCCATGTGTCATGCACTTATTGAAAAGCAGATAGGGGCTTGTCCCCTCTCTAAAAATTGAAAAGAAGGGGGTGCACGCCTAGGATAGCGTGCACCCATGGATAGGGATGCTGGAGTCCCATATAGATGGGACTCTAGGTTGCTTATTGGATTCAAACTAGGTGACCCTCACCTATAGACTTTGACCAATCTTAGGCACCACCTTAGGATGAATCTATGGATCTCTCATTTGATTGGATCAAGTGATGTCATCCCATCAATCATATTTAGATCTGATTGCACGAAGCAATGTGATTGGTCGGGGTGATGCAGCACTGCATGGCGCAGCAGAGTCTATAAATAGACCATGCCTATGCCCACTTTTTAAATAAGTTCCTCTTAGCCCATGCCCCAAGGCTGTCCCTCTCCCTTCTCCATGCCACCATCTGGCCCTCTCTCTCCTCTCCACGGCCAAGGAAGCTGGGCCTTCAGATTAGTGCGAGACAAGTAAGAAAAGACTGACGAAAAAGGATGAAGGCAGCACTGCTGCAAAGACGATAGATAATCTTCAGAAGAAGTTTTGAAGATCCTCCAAATCAGATCTAGATCTAATTTTTGAAAAAAAAAAAGAGAAGAAGAAGATCTCTAGATCCAGCTAGAGTGGATATCGATAGAGGTCAGGCACTTGCGTGGCTAGATCCAGAATCTTAGAGCTTCCGCAGGATCATCAACAGGTAATCAAATTACCTAGAATCAAGGTAAAATTAATTTAATTTTAATTTAATTTTTTTATTTATCAGATCATAAAATTAAATCTAAAAAATATCAGATCTAATTAGAATCTAATAAAAATTTTTTGAAATATGCCTCTTAATCCAATTAGATCTGAACGAACCTGACCCAAGAAATTTAGGATTTTTCTTCAACTAGTTTCAGAGCCAGGTTCCTATAAAATTTATTTAGATCTAATTTAATCTAATAAATTAATAATTTTAGATATAATATGAGATGTGATTAGATCTAAAATTAAAAAATTAAAAAAATTAAAATAAATTAATCTAGATCTAATATGTATGAGATACATAACTAGACTAGGAATAGAATTATTCTATGTGTAGTCTAGTTTAATCATAATTTTTATTTGATTAATTATAATTTTTTTAGATCTATTTATTTTTTATTTTTTGATATTATAAATATTATAATCAGATTTAAAATTAAAAAATAAAATAAAATATAATTTATTCATATAAGATATGATAGTTGCATGTTTAGACTAGTTGTAGAATAGTTCTACAAAAGGATCTAGATTAAATTTTATTTGATATAATCAAATTTAAATTTAATTTTTTAGATGATTATGAGATAATTTAGATCTGAAAAATATGTATGCATGATACATGAGATGTATGCAAAATAATTTTAATTAGATCAATTTTTTTATGTGATATATGCTTAGATCTAATTAGTTTTATAGATTAGTTATATTTCTGATTAAGGCATTCCCCTTGGCCGTCGATTATAAGAATAAAGTAGGGTTTAAAGATCCTCTCCTTCCATTCGATGGGGTGTTCTTATGATTGTAGGGATGCTGCGCGTTCGTCTTATTAGAAATTGAAAACTTACTTTCTGCAAAAACCCTAGATCCTGAAATCCTAGGATTTATTATATTTTTTTATGAACCCTAAACTTAATTAAGAATTAAGTTTATGAAATATAATTAGGTCTAAAATTGAGAATTTTCAGATCTAAGACATATTCATAAAACTGGGTTCGGGCTTGGGTAGCTCAATTAGGTCTAAGCGGTTGATCAAACCGAATCAAGAGTTGGTTAGATGGGATCAACAATGCTTAAATTGACCAGCCTAATAGGATTAAGTCTGGGTCAAGATCGAGTCATCGTGAGTGATCGATCAAGCTAAGACCTAATTAGGCTCAGAGGTTAGAGTCTGGATTGTAGGCTAACCCAATTGGTTCTTTTGGCTCAATAATTTGGTGTCTAAGGTAAGTTTGGCATAGATACGACCGACTGATTTTTAATTGGAAGCTACTCGACTCGAATGCATTCTTGTCGAGTTAATGGCATATTCCCTTCCACCGGTCTCACTTACCTGGCCATATTTGTTGACAGTTCTGATCTGAGGTGGTCAATAATCCGAGCTAACCCATGCCACTAGGTTAGTCATAATTGGTTATGACTAATGTCAAGTCTAGTTTAATGAGACCTGAATCAAATCTTCCCTAAGAAAAGATTAAGTCTGAGGTCTTCCACCATTGTAGATGTGCGGGCCCTTTTCCGGGGTTGATTGTTCTCGGACTGGATACAGTGGCTCAGTTGCACCGGAAGATGCAACCATGTCTATTAGGCATTGGATGCTATGGGCTGGAGGATGAGTTGGGCTCAATATTTCGGATACGGTGAGAGACCCAATTAGGAAATCCAGTCTATGCAAATGGTGGGTCTGACTTAACTAAGGAGTGGATCAATATTTCGGATACGGTGAGATTCATGAATTAGAGACCAAGTTTGGGTGCACCATGATTAGAGAATCATTGAACAAGAGTTGTTCACTCATTGGCTAACCCATCACCAATAACTGTTAGGTGAGGTGATGAGTCAGTTGGTGAGACCGCACCACCCACTAGAAATCATAATCGTGGAGATTTTTGCATCTCTACAGAGGAGAGTGTAGGGATCCGAGAAAATAGTGGAAAGCTAATTTGTTTAAAAATAAAATCCCTAAATAAATTGGTCAAGTCTTAATTACAATATCTAACTAGAAACTTTGACTCTCTACAGGAAAAATGTCTGCATCCAACCCACTAGCACGTATCCTGGACACACATAGACTGACCTGGACCAAATTATAAAGGATTGGCTCAAAACTTCAAAATTATTTTGGGTTTTGAGAAGTTAACTCATGTATTGGACCAGGACCCTCCCACCTTACCAGCCGTCCATCCATGTTGAACAGAGAGCGTCTCTGGAAAAAGTGGATGACGAAGATAATAAGGCCAGATACTACATGTTGGGCTCGATGTCTGATGAGCTCCAGCGCCAACATGAAGATATCAGGACTGCTCGCCAAATGTTGGCTCACCTACAGGAGATGTTTGGTGAACAGAGTCGCGCAGCCAAATATCAAGTCACTAAATGACTTTTTAAGGCTAAGATGCGTGATGGGCAGTCAGTCCAAGATCACTGTCTGATGATGATCAAGGACATGGAAGAGCTTGAGAAGCTCGGTGTGAAGTTGGACTTGGATCTGCAGAATGATATATTATTCTGCAATCCTTGACTGATGCATATGGGCAAGTTCATCATGAACTACCACATGCATAAAACTTCAAAATTCCTTGGCCGAACTTAATGAATATGCTGGTTACCGCTGAGCTTTCTATGAAAGGTTCTAAAGGCTCAGTTCTTGCTATGGAACGGACTTCTTCCAAAGAGAAAGTCTTTTGAAAAAGAAAAAGAAGTCTGTGAAAAAGCAAAAGATGGAAGGAGAAAAGAAGAAAAAGGCAGAGCTGAAAGAAGGCCGCTGACAAAGGAAAGTATTTTCATTGCAACAATGACGGCCATTGGAAAGCGGAACTGCCCTACTTACCTGGCCACCCTGAAGAACAAGGAGGAAGGTCCTTCTGGAGGTATGCTCGTTATTGAGTCTAACCTTACGATTTCTTCTGCATCCAGTTGGGTGCTTGACTCTGGTTCTAGTGCTCATTTGTGCACTTCTATGCAGGGTCTTGAGGATAGCAGGAGGCTGAGGGATGGTGAGATGATCCTATGCATCAAAAATGGAGCAAGAGAGTTGCTGCAGTGGTTGTGGAACATACCCTCTTCGATTACCATCTGGTTTAGACTTAGTTATTAAAAGACTGTTATTATGTGCCTGCAGCAAGCAGGAAATTTGATTTCTGTTTCATGCCTTAGCACAAGAAGGCTATGTAATTAGTTTTCTTAAGGACCATTGTAACATTCTTTATGAAAGAAATAAAATTGCAAAGTATTTTCCTTATTAATGGTCTTTATCAGTTACATATTGATGTATCTATTTTTAATATCGAGCAAAACGTGAATGCCATAAAATCAAAATGACCTAGGGATAGTCCAAATGATAGATATCTATGGCACCTGAGATTAGGTCATATAGCAGAAGATAGGATTAACAAATTAGAAAAAATGGGCTATTGAGTCCATTGACTTTCGAGTCATATCCAATTTGTGAATCCTGTCTTCAAGGCAAAATGACTAAACTCCCTTTTGTAGGACATGGGGAAAGGGCCAGATCTCCTTGCCCTAGTACATACTGATGTGTGCGGCCCATTTGATGTGCCGGCTAGAGGCAATTTTGTCTACTTCATAACCTTTACCGATGATTATCTAGGTATGGGTATGTGTATCTTATGAGACACAAGTCTGAAGCTTTTGAAAAGTTCAAAGAATTCAGACATGAAGTAGAAAAAGCAAACTGGAAAAACCCATTAAGGTTCTTCGATCAGATCGAGGAGGTGAATACCTTAGTAAAATTTCTAGACTATCTCAAGGAAAATGGCATAGTCTCTCAATGGACTCCACCAGGAAACACCTCAACTCAACGGAGTTTCAGAATGGAGGAAATCGGAATCCTATTAGATATGGTTCGATCCATGATGAGCTTCACAGACCTCCCTGATTTTCTTTGGGGACATACATTGTTAACTTCAATATACTTACTGAATAGGGTTTCCTTCTAAAACCGTTCCTACCACACCGTATGAGATATGGCATGGTAAGAAACCAAGTCTGAGTCATCTCAGAATTTGGGGTTGTCCGGCTCATGTCAAAAGACAACAAGCGGACAAGTTAGACTTTAGGTCCTTTAGAGCTCGATTCATAGGATATCCTAAAGAGTCATTAGGATACTATTTCTACATTCCAGAAGATCACAATGTGATTGTGAGTCGACATGCCATCTTTCTTGAAAAATAGTTTATTCAAGATAGCGGCATTGGAAAGCAGATTCAAGCTTCGATGAGAAAGTCTCACAAGAGAACGAGCTAAGGACCAAATGGAACCAAATCAGGTTGAGCCAATAAGAACACTACCTCCTCCACCTCGTAGATCGAAAAGATTTTCCATCCCCTGAAGAGATACTTAGGTATTATTTCAGAGAAGTAGAGAAAATGTTCCTCATAGGTAATGGGGTTCATGGTGATGATCCCAAAACCTACAATGAGGCGATATCAGATATCGACTTCAAAGAAATGGTTAGAGGCAATGAAGTCAGAAATTCGACTCGATGCACTCAAACCAAGTCTGGAACCTTGGTAGATCCACCAGAAGGTATAGTACCTATTGGGATGTAAATGGATCTACAAGAGAAAGATTGGTGCAAGATAAAAATGTGGAGACATTCAAAGCTAGATTAGTGGCAAAAAGGTTATAGTCAACGCGAAAGGCATTGACTATCAGGATACCTTTTCATCAGTAGCCTATGCTTAAATTCATTCGCACATTGCTTGCTATTGCAGCCTATTTCGATTATGAAATATGGACAAATGGATATAAAAATGACATTCTTAAATGGATATCTTGAGGAAAGATATCTATATGGAACAGCCGCTAGGATTTCACATCCAGTGATACTGATCACAAAGTATGCAAGCTGCAAAGGATCCATATATGGACTTAAGCAAGCATCTCGGAGCTGGAATACTCATTTTAATGATGTGATCAAATTATTTGGTTTCATCAAAAAATGAGGAGGAACCATGTATTTTTCAAAAAGGTCAGTGGGAGCACTATTGTCTTTCTCGTATTGTACGTGGATGACATCCTCCTTATTGAAAATGATATATTTTCATATTGACCATAGTTAAAATATGGTTATCTAAAGAATTCTCCATGAAAGACCTAGGAGAAGCATCCTTTATTCTAGGAAATTAAGGTCTATAGAAGATAGACCGAATAGGATGCTAGGACTTTCACAGAAGATGTACATAGAGAAAGTGCTAAAGAGGTTTAGTATGGAAAACTCTCAAAGAGGAAGATTGGTATCCTTCAGACATGGCATTCATCTTTCCTAAGAAGATGTGTTCCCAAGCACACCTAGAGGAAATTAGAACGCATGAGCAAGATCCCTTATGCTTCTGCAATAGGGAGCCTCATGTATGCCATGTTATGTACACGACCTGATATAGCCCATGCTGTGAGTGTCACAAGCAGATATCAGTCAAATCTAGGATGAAGAACACTGGACTTCTGTGAAATGTATCCTTAAGTACTTAAGAAGAACTAAGGATATGTTCTTGGATTCTTTGGTAATGGAGAACTCCAAAGTCTAAGGGATATACAGAGACTCAGATTTTATGTCCTGATATAGATGATCGAAAGTCGACATCTGGAAAGTCTATTTGTGTGCAATGGATGGTGCTGTCAGTTGAAAGAATTTCAAAGCAGACAATGATAGCAGATTCCACCATAGAAGCAGAATACATCGCTGCATCAGAAGCTCAGAAGCTGCGAAGGAGGCATTCTGGTATAAAGAAGTTTATCGCAGAGATTCGGAGTGATGCCATCAGATGCCATTTTCTCTATACTGCGACGATAATAATGGCGCCATAGTCCTTGCTAAGGAGTTGAGGTCTCATCAAAAATCTAAAGCACATCGAGCGGCGATACCACCTCATCCACGATTACCTTGAGAAAGGTTACGTCGAGGTCAAGAGAGTCGACTCCACAGACAATGCGATGGATCCACTTACAAAATCGTTGGACCAGCAGAAGATCGAAGCCCACCTTGAGAAGATGGGACTTAGATTTGTAGCCAATTGGCTTTAGGTCAAGTGGAAAGTTTGTTAGATATGTGTGCCCTAGAAGCCAGAATTGGCTGACACTTGTTAATACACTTCTAAGGGCAAAATTATAATTTTGACTATAAATAATAAAATAGATTATTTTCTATCACATATGTGTATTTAGTGTCTGTGATACATTCCTTGAGTTAATGGTAATGATAATTCTTATTTTCAAGAGTTGAAAATTTAAGACATGAATTTTCATTATTAACTCATAAAATGCTCCTGACCGTAGGATCATCATGAGGATGGTGATTGATCCGGAAGGTTGGTGTACAATCGCTTCTTTATAGTAGATGAGTCTTGAGTCTACATGGTGTAGAGACATCGGAGCGAGAGTACAGGTACTCGTTAGAGAATGAGGGCACTGAGCGTGACCACCTCGAGTAGTCATTAAGGAAAGTCTACCTTCTCGTCAATGACTGACTCGAATGCTGCAGTGGTGTGTCTGGTTCTTTGACCTGAGGTGCATCGGCAGTTCACCTTGAGGGTGTTATAGTTTGACTACACCATGACTCGATCTCCTAGCCATTCAAAATCCTGAGGTGTATGTTGGCTATAGCATGTTCATTGTAGGAATTGGATTGCACCAAGATGGAATCTATCTACCTCGGTGGATGAGGAGTAGCCCTATGATGATCATGAGAATCAAGTCCATAAGCCCATGGCCATGGCAGAGAGTGAAATAATAGAAAGAGTTTCTATTAAGATTTTCACATTGGACTTGAATCGAATGATTAAATCATATGATAGAAATTAGGGTTTGACGAGTTCACCTTAACCCTAATCTGATCGGGGCTCAAGATAGAAGAACTTAATCACACAAGTAGCTGCACCAAGAGGTTCATTTTTTAGTTTTGATGGGTTGCCACCATATGCTGCTAGGTGTCACTGGTGGATTTTGGGAGCAATTAGAATGATTTAGATGATCGATCATTCTAAGTTGTCTGAATCAGAAGAGTTCTGATCCATCGAAAGGAGTTTCGATGATGTCGATGATGGAGATCATGACATATCCCATTACCATATAGAACTGAACCTAACTGGATCACACAAATAAGGGTTTGGATCTGGATATCATCAATTGGACTAATCCAGTTCAATTGATTTGAATAAGATTCAATTAGGTTCAAGGAAAATCATGCTAGCACATGATTGAGCCTAAACATTCTCCTTTTTCTATCATTAAAAGTTGTCTCTCGACTGAGCCAAATGAGTTTGTGCTCACTCAGGTACCTTTACTTGTCTGACTGGAGCTTGTCCAGGTTAGAAAAGGATTGTCTTAATTTATGAGATAAATTTGAGACAACACCTGCCATTTTTCGTCACCTGCTAATTTCTTGTCCTTTGACTTTGGTCAAACATTGACCTTTGACCCTTGGACATCTGCCCATGTGTCATGCACTTATTGGAGAGTAGATAGGGGCTTGTCCCCTCTCTTAAAAATTGGAAAGAAAGGGGTGCATGCCTAGGATGGCGTGCGCCCATGGATAGGGATGCCTGGAGTCCCATACGGATGGGACTCCAGGTTGCTTCTTGGATTCAAACTAGGTGACCCTCACCTATAGACTTTGACCAGTCTTAGGCACCATCTTAGGATGAATCTATGGGTCTCTCATCTGATTAGATCAGATGATGTCATCCCACCAATCAGATTTAGATATAATTGCACGAAGCAACGTGATTGATCGGGATGGGATGATGCAGCACTGCATGGCGCAGCATGAGTCTATAAATAGACCTGACTGTGCCCACTTTTTAAATAAGTTTCTCTTAGCTCGTGCCCCAAGGCTATCCCTCTCCCTCCTTCATGCCACCATCTAGCCCTCTCTCTCCTCTCTAAGCCCAAGGATGTTGGGCCTTCAGATTAGTGCGAGATAGGCAAGAAAAGGCTGACGAAAAAGAAAGAAGACAGCACTGCTGCAGAGACGACGGATGATCTTCAGAAGAAGTTTTGAAGATCCTTCAAATCAGATCCAGATCTGATTTTTGAAAAAAAAAAAGAGAAGAAGAAGATCTCTAGATTCAGTCTGAGTGGATATCGGTAGAGGTCAGACGCTTGCGTGGCTAGATCCAGAACCTCAGAGCTTCCGTAGGATCATCAACGGATAATCGAATTACCCAGAATCAAGATAAAATTAATTTACTTTTAATTTAATTTAATTTTTTTATTTATCAGATCGTAAAATCAAATCTGAAAAGTGTCAAATGTGATTAGGATCTAAGAAAAATTTTTTGAAATATGTCTCTCGATCCATTCAGATCTGAATGAATCTGATCCAAGAAATTTAGAATTTTTCTTTATTAATATCATAATTCTACATTAAGGGATATTTTTATTCTACGATGTCATAATTTTGATCCTTAATATCATAATTTTGACATAATATGTCATAGCTCTTCGTTCAAGCATATTTTCTTTGATGAAATGAATACTTTATACTTTATACTTTTTATTTTTCATGTCATAATTCAGCATTCATCGAAGTTACCTATGATAGAATGTCATACCGTAAAACTACAATATCATAATTTCACAAGTATTAGAATCAAAGATGTTTTTCACATCTTGATGTCATAATTTTGATATAGAATATCATTATTCTGCATTCAGATAAGTTTACTATATGTAGATATTATAATTTTAAAAAAATAAAAAAAATATAATTAAGATGATATAATATTAGCATGGATCCTCACGTGCACCGCACCATTCTCAGTTCTTATATAAATACAAATTAGGGCAATCAGCTGTGGGCAAAATGGGATCTCATCGAGCCTTCACTTCAGGTGAAGATGCCGTCATCGCGATACTCCTGTTCGATGGAGGGTTTGTCCCCCCATCATTCGGATCATTATCGACAGTTCAAGAGGGGTGTGTTGTTCGACACTCACCTTGGATTGAGAGGTATTGGAAATCATCGTGCCTCCATGCAGTCTTGACCAATGCATGGAGCGTAGGATCAAGAAGAGGAGTGCCGACACGATCGATGGTGACTACAATTTATCTGATCCTAGCAATCGCCAAGCCTCCACGCAGCCTTGGACCAAGCATGGAGCATAGGAGCAACGAGGGAAGGAGAGTGTCGACACGAATGAAAGTGATTGCAAGCTCCATCACCCTAGAAAAGAGCAACGATCTCAATTTTCTTATTTATTTTGTTTGTCCTAATTTATAAAATGGGTGATTATATTTCATCAAACTATGAAATATGTTATAGATATATTACAAATAATAAAATATCTTCTCAATTTTTGGATGAGATTGCTTGTCCATATTATACTTGTGTGATAATTTCTGCTTCGAAAAATTTATTTACGAATGAAGATAATTTTTATACAGAATCTTATATTTCTGTAACTTCTACGTTCAAGAACATTTTTTGTAATATCATACCATAATTTTAATCTAAAAGATGGATACTTTCGATACAGGATATCATAATTCTATGTCGGATATTATAATTTTGATCTTTAATATCATAATTTTGATCCTTAATGTCATAATTCTACTTTCAAAAATATTTTATATATTAGATGTCATAATTTTAATTCTTAATATCATAATTTTGACCATTAATATCATAATCCTGCTTTCGAAAATTTTTTTTGTGATGGATGTCATAATTTTGATCATTTATGTAATAATTTTGATCGTTAATATCATAATTCTGCTTTTAGAGATCTTTTCTATGATGGATGTCATAATTATGATCTTTTATGTCATAATTTTGATCATTAATATCATAATTTTGATCTTTAATATCATAATTTTACTTTCAAAGATATTTTTTATATAGGATGTCATAATTTTGATTCTTAATATCATAATTCTACGTTCGAAGATATTTCTATTCCTAGATGTCATAATTTTGATCCTTAATATCATAATTATGATGCTTAAAATCATAATTTTGACCCTTAATCTCAAACCTCAGCGTTCGAAGATGTTTCTATTCCAAGATATCATAATTTTGATCCTTAATATTATAATTCTATGTTCGAAAATATTTCTACTTCAGGATATCATAATTTTGATCGTAATATCATAATTTTGATCCTTAATGTTATAATTGTACGTTCGTAGATCTTTTGATTTTAGGATGTCATAATTTTAATCGTTAATGTCATAATTTTGATCCTTAATATCATAATTCTGTATTCAAAAATATTTTTATTCTAGGATGATATAATTTTGACCCTTAATATCATAATTTTGAACCTTAATATCATAATTCTATATTTGAGGATCTTTCTATTTAAGGATATCATAATTTTAATCCTTAATGTCATAATTTTGATCCTTAATGTCATAATTCTTTATTCAAAAATATTTTTATTCTAGAATGTCATAATTTTGATCATTAATATCATAATTTTGATCCTTAATATCATAATTCTGCATTCGAAGATTGTTATGTTATGAGACGTCATAATTTTGATCTTTAATATCATAAGTTAGACCCTTAATATCATAATTCTATATTAAAAAATCTTTCTATACCAAGATGTCATACTTCTGACCTACAATATCATAATAACATCAAAATTATGACATCCTGAAATAGAAACATCTTTGAAAACAGAATTATGATATTAAGGCTCAAAATTATGAAATTAGGGATCAAAATTATGACATCCTGAAATAAAAATATTTTTAAACACAGAATTATAATATTAAGAATTAAAATTATGACATCTTAGAATAGAAATATCTTCGAACATAGAATTATGATATTAAGGCTCAAAATTATAATATTAAAGATTAAAATGATAACATCCTAGAATAGAAATATTTTCGAACATAAAATTATGACATTAAGACTTAAAATTATAATATTAAGGATTAAAATTATAACTTTCCATAACAAAACTTTCTCCAAATGTAGAATTATGATATGAAGGATCAAAATTATGACATTAAGGGATAAAATTTTGACATTAAGTATTCAAATTTTGATGTTTAATATCATATTTTTGACAACCTATTTTGAAATTTTGACATTCTTTAGTCAAGATAATAAATAACACTATGATTATCTATATTTAATTTTAACAAAAAATGATCAAACATAGAATGTTAAAAAAAAATTATATTTTAAAGTGGATTTTGCTCTTTTCATAACTATACAGTTTGACATCTTATATTTAGTGTCATATAAAGAATTTACTCTCTTATAAAGAATTGGCTTTCGTAATGTGATAAATTCAATGTTATACAAAGAATTCTTTCTATCAAAGGGCTCTAACTTTGTCGATGATAGCAGTGACTCTTTATTCGAGCCCTTTCTTTTTTATTTTCATAGCAAGTTTCCCTCGGTATTGAATGATGTCAGCTTGTGTGAAATCCCATTTATCTGATCTGTCCTTGCAAGCAAGAAAGTCTATATACTTCAAGCAGTATAGATCATAATCTAGAGATCCCGAAAGCTGGGAAGGGCGGTCTTCATCTTCTTCCATATTTCATTCACTCACTTCTGCATTATCATAATATATATGGAACATGGCTCCTATGATCTTATGCCACTTTTTGGCATTAGCCTTATATTTAGCACTATGTTTGACGGAGTTTGGGTGAATAATTTTTTTCTGGACCATATCCGTAACCACCAAGTGCTAGTGGACGTTTTTTATGTTGATGATGTTGAAAAAGAGCCTAAATTCATTCTTTTCATCATCACTAACTCCACTAAAAACAAAATCTCCTATCGTGCTAGCTAGCTCATGATGTGTTGCTATCGAATGAATGCACATACCGGCTATCATTACGAGGGCAATGATGCATTTATGGTACAAATCTGATCATTCACTTCATTTTTTACGAAGGAAGTCCTGCCCAGCATTAATTATCTATTGATGCAAAGTATTATATTATGATGCAAAAAAATAGAAGCCATATTAATACACATGATGTTTAGGATATATAATGAGAATTAAGATCTAAAAAGAATTGAATCCTTACATCATCAATTATCATCCTCACAAATATGAGGTCGTAAATATTGGATCTTATGATACTGTCTCCTTTAGCATTATTAAAAATAGTCTCACTATAGTGAAAAATACAAGAATATTGTAAATCACAGTGGGTACTATCATATACAGGATGTCACGAATGTCATAAATCACTTACAAGATAATTCTTTCAGTTAAGAACATTTCAATACTGGCATCCTCCTCAGACAATAGGCCTTTGCTTTGGTATTCTCGTGAATGCTCAATGAATCCCTGTGTTAAAAGATCAGGTTAAAAAATTTAATGCTATATAAAGATCTCATAATATTGATGAAAATGGAATGTATGTCTATCTATTCTTCATTTTGTTATTCGCTTGATATATTTGAGAGGTTTAGAAGTGGTACTTCTTTGGATTTGAAAACTCTCTTAGTCTTTTTTGTTGATAGATAGGTCTCATAATTTGGATCCTCTGTCAGATGGGAGGCCTTGCGCACCCGGTGTTCTTTTTTCACTCTCCTATCAAGTGAATATGTCAGTGTCTTTGACTTATCCCCAACATCAGTCTTCTTTTTCTTCTCTGCATCCACCTTCTTCTCTTCCTCCCTCTTCTTCTTCTCCATTACCTTCTCCTCCTTCTCCTTCTTCTCCTCTTCGACCTTCATCTCCTCCTTTCTTTCTTTTTCTTTCATCCTCCTTCCTCTTATCCTCCTCCTTCTTCTCTTCTCCCTCTTCTTCTCTCCTCCTCTCCTTCCTTTCAATTTCCTTCTTCTCCTCTCCTCCTTCTTCCTTCAATTTTCTTTTTCTTCTTTTCATCCTCCTTCCTCTTATCTCCTCCTCCTCCTCTTCCTCCTACTCCTCCTCCTTTTCTTTCTTCCAGGATCCTCTTCTCCTCCTCCTCCTCCTCCTTTCTTTCTTCATATTCTTTCTTCATCTTTTCATCCTCCTTCCTCTTATCCTCCTCCTCCTCCTTTCTTTTTCTTTCTTCCTCCTCCCTCTTCTTCTTCTTCTTCTTCTTCTTCTTTTCCTCCTCTTTTGTCTTCTTCTCATATTTCTTCCTATTCTCCTCCATCATTTTTCTTTCTTCCTCTTCATTCTTCTTCTTGTCCTCCTCCATTTTTCTCCTTTCTTTCTCCTCTTTCTTCCTCTTCTTCCCTCCTCTTCCTCCTCCTTCCTCTTTCTGAAACTTTTCTTTTCTCCTCATTCTGTTTCTCTTCGTCATCATATTCTTCATCATCTTCCTCCCCTTCAACCTCAGTTTCTTCTTCCTCCTCCTATTTTTTATCCTTGATCCTCTTTCTGATCAACAAATTCAGTAGCTTTTCATGAATGAAGATCTTTTTCTTAAGCTGTCCAATTTTAATCCTTAGCCGTGCATACATGGCACAGCCAACCGGAATAGGCTTCTCCATTTTTTTTCATCAGTACTATGAGTGCTATTTTTCTTTTCTTCAACAGACTGAGAAGCCAGGGCTCTTATGGGATAGGTCGAATAACATCTTTGATCTGATAATATAAAAGAAGAAGCAAAAATCAAAAAATATTATAATTTTTTAAAATATATTCCAAATATATTTTACCTAAAATATGATAATCTCACCTAAAATATCATAAAAAATCTTTCGAAGGTGTTTTGACAATACGATATAATAATTTTACTTAAAATATTATTATTTTAATATAGAATATCATACTAATATCAAAAAAGATATTTTAAAGAATATTTCACTACTAGATATCATAATTTTGATCATTAATATTATAATTTTGATCCTTAATATCATAATTTTGATATAGGATATCATAATTTTAGATTCGGAGATGTTTCTATTCTTGAATGGCATAATTTTGATCCTTAATATCATAATTTTGATAAAAAATATCATAATTCTACGTTCAAAGATATTTTTATTCTAAAATATCATAATTTTAATCCTTAATATCATAATTTTAATTCTTAATATCATAATTCTATATTCAATGATATTTCTATTCTAGAATATCATAATTTTAACATTATTATGATATTATAGATCAAAATTATGATATTCTGAAATAAAAATATCTTCGAACGTAGAATTATGATATTAAGGATCAAAATATTAATATTAAGAATTTGAATTATGACATCTTGGAACAAAAATATCTTTGAACGTAGAATTATGATATTTTTTATCAAAATTATGATATTAATGATCAAAATTATGACATCCTGGAATAGAAAGATCTCCGAACGCAGAATTATGATATTAAGGATCAAAATTATGATATTAAGGATCAAAATTATGACATTCAGAAATAGAAACATCTTTAAATATAGAATTATGACATCCTATATCAAAATTATGATATTAAGAAAGTCCTAATTTAAACCTTAAGTGTCAAAATTATGATATTCTATAATAACTTATTATCAATTTACCTCGTGGGGATGAATATTGTCAAATTTTTTTATCGTGGCTCCTTTTTCTAGTGTCACGCTACCTCAACAGTCTTGAAAATGTTAAAGGATCAGATAGGGATCTGATATTTGTGTGCTCCATGAACCACACTTGCACATGAGCATTTTGTCAAATCAGACAATAGAAGAGTTTTAAAAAAAAAGACTGCACGATCAAAATAATATGATTTAACTTTACCATGAGGGCTATCGAATAGCCAAGGAGAGTGGACTGCCTCCTTTTCTTGTCAACTCTCTTTGCTTTGCATAGCTCCCCTGACCTCAAGTAGTCAGCAATCTCTAGGAGGACCTCAACCATCAAGTTTTTGATGGAAATGGCCCATGCAAAAGATCCCAATTGAGACAAGTCATCTAAAAATGGGATCACATCTCTTGGACAAGTCTGGTTTGACTTTGGAGCCAAGAAAAGTGCAAACATGTAGGCTATCCAAAGCTTGACGGTATCCTCAATATTTCTCTCTTTTTTTGATGATTTTAGCTGACCAATTAAAGACTCCAACCCTTTATATTTGAGTTTCAAACTCTTCCCAAATCTATGGAATAGCCTCCCATTCTTCTTCGGTGTTCTGACGACTGAGACTTTCACCCCATGACATGGAAGATCAATAATTAGTGCCACTTTCTCCACACTGAATGTTATTACCTTTTCTGCAATAATGAATTGATCTCCTTCAATGTGACATTTTATGATGATTGAGAGGAGTGCTCCATCTACCATAAAGGGCTTCATATCAATAAAGGCGTCGAATGGAGTCTTCTTGATGAGCTCTACGTGCATAGAAGAAAAGCCGATATTATGGATATTTTGAACATAAACTTCAGGTTTACACGAGTTCTTAAAAATTGGAGTCGTTCATTGAAATACTCAGAACGAAAATTGACTTGACACTACAGGATGTCATCGGATTGTCAATAACTGGTTCTCAAAGTAATAAACAGAAGGTCATAATCTTGGAATAGGATGTCATAATCTTTTCTAAAGAATGTCTCATGGAGTTATTTTGGTCAACACGATGACATAATTTAAGTAAAAATATCATAAATTTCATATAGAATATCATAATAATGTCAAAAAATATATTCGAGAGGTAATTTTACTACTAGATGTCATAACTTTGAAATAGAATATCATAATAATGTCAAAAATTATATTCAAAAAGTATTTTGATTACATGATATCATAATTTTAATCTAAAATATCATAATTTTGAACACGCTATCATAATAATATCTAAAACTTTCATATAAAAGAATTTTGCATACAGAAAGTCATAATTTTGACCTATAATATCAAAATTTTAAAATATGATATAATAATTTTATGTTCGGAGATGTTTCTATTCAAGGATGTCATAATTTTGATCCTTAATGTCATAATGCTGATCCTTAATATCATAATTTTGAAATAGGATGTAATAATTCTATATTTAAAATATTTTTGTTCTAAGATGTCATAATTTTGATCCTTAATATTATAATTTTGATCCTTAAAGTCATAGTTTTGATCCTTAACTTCAAACCTCTGCATTTGGGGATGTTTCTGTTCAAGGATGTTATAATTTTAATTCTTAATATCATAATTTTGATCCTTAATGTCATAATTCTGCATTCGAGAATATTTTTGTTCTAAAATATCATAATTTTGACTCTTAATATCATAATTTTGATCTTTAATGTCATAATTCTGCATTCAGAGATATTTCTATTTTAGGATGTCATAATTTTGATCCTTAATGTCATAGTTTTGAGCCTTAATATCATAATTCTATGTTCAGAGATTATTTTATGATGGAACGTCATAATTTTGATCCTTAATGTCATAATTTTGACTCTTAATTAATATCATAATTCTGCATTCGAAGATATTTATATTTCAGGATGTCATAATTTTGACATTATTATGATATTATAGGTCATAATTATGACATCCTAACAATGAAATATCTTCGAACGCAGAATTATGATATTAAGGATCAAAATTATGATATTAAGAATCATAATTATAATATTCCAGAATCGAATGATCTTCGAACGTAGAATTATGACAACCTATGTCAAATTTATGATATTAAGAGTCAAAATTATGATATAGGGTTAAAATTATGACATCTTGGTACTAAAATATCTTCTAACATAGAATTATAATATTAAGAATCAAAATTATGATATTAAATATCAAAATTATGATATCTTAGAATAAAAATATCTTCGAATGAATAATTATGATATCCTGTATCAAAATTATAATATTAACGATTAAAATTATGACATCTCAGAATAGAATAATTCGATTCCGAGCATAGAATTATGACAATCTGTGTCAAATTGATGACATTAAGAATTAAAATTATGACATCTTAGTATCGTAATATTGTCTAATGTAGAATTATGATATTGTAGATCAAAATTATGATATTAAGGATCAAAATTATGACATCCCAAAATAGAAACATCCCTGAACACAGAATTATGATATCCTATGCTAAAATTATGATATTAAAGATCAAAATTATGACATCCCAAAGCTGAACGATCTCCGAACGTAGAATTATGATAACTTATGTCAAATATATGATATTAAGGATCAAAATTTTGATATTAAGGATCAAAATTATGATATCTTGACATTGAAACATCTTTTAATACAGAATTATGATATTAAGGATCAAAATTATGATATTAAGTATCAAAATTATGATATTCCAGAATAAAAATATCTCTAAATGCATAATTATGATATTCTGTGTCAAAATTATGATATTAACGATTAAAATTATGACATCTTAGAACAAAATGATCTTCGAACGTAGAATTATGATAACCTATGTTAAATTGATAACACTAAGGATCAAAATTATGACATCCTGATATTGAAATATTTTCTAACATAGAATTATGATATTGTAAGTTAAAATTATGATATTAAGGATCAAAATTATGATATTCTGAAATAGAAATATCTCCAAATATAGAATTATGACATCCTATGATATTAAGAATCAAAATTATGATATTAAGAATCAAAATTATGATATTAAGGATCAAAATTATGACATCCTTGCATTGAAATATTTTTGAGCGCAGAATTATGATATTCTTTATCAAAATTATGATATTATAGGTTAAAATGATGACATCCTGTTTAGACATGGACATCGAACTGTGCCTGGCTCGACCCAGGCCCAACAAGCTTGGTACTGTAGCAGGCCATGCCTAGTACGGCCCATCCCATAAATAGGCCGTGCCGACAGGCATAGCAAGCATAAAACCCCCACTCGGTACAGTCCTAGGCCCAAGAATTGGTGGGCCGGGTCTGGCATGGCCCATTGGCCCGTCAGCCTATTCTTTTTAGCCTTAACGGGCCGTGCCTGGCACGGCCCATAACGGCTCTAAACAAGCCATGCCTGGCCCGGCTTGTAACGGCCTAAAATAGGCCAGACCAATCTGTAACAGCTAAAATCAGATTTTTTTTATTTTTTATGGGTTAAAATGGCTAGTTTTCTTATTTTTACCATTTTAACCCCTTCAACAATCAAAAAATGGCTAGGTTGAGGGATATTTTAGAAAAATAAAAATTTGAAACTTCTATAAATAGAGCCTTTCTCTTTAATTCTCATCACATCAATTTATCAAATCAATTCTCTCTCTCTCTCTTTAATTTTTCTACTTCTATTTGTTCTTTTTTCTAGCAATTCTTCTCTCTTTCATTAAATATTTAGTACGTAGCAATTATAATTTAGCAATTCAAGAGTCATACAAGAGGAGAAAGCATCTCTCTTTTGGAGGTCATAGTTTAAGGGCAGCTCCATAAATCTGTCTCTTTGGCTATCCGACCTTCGATGGCCTGACCCTCCTCCTCCGACTTTTTAATTCTTCAGTCTCAGCTTCACCTCTTCTTTCTCTTTAGCTCTATAATTTAATTTTTTTTTATTGATTACTAGTTAGTTTTTATTTTTTTATATTTACTTAGTTTAGATGATAAGTTATGATGATGAGAGTATAACCGGCACCGCTGGGCATGCTGGTATTTCTCTTCCTATTTCAGAGGAGGAAGAAACTCTTCCTACTCTCTCTGAAGCTCCTTTTGAGAAAGTTGGATCCTCTTCTCATAAGAGGACTAGCACTGTATGAAATAATTTTGATAGATTTTTAATAGATAGAGTCTATAAGGCAAAATATAAAAAATATGCAAAATTATATAGTTGTGTTAGTACTAGAGGAACTGGCCATTTGAAGAGATATTAAGAGTCTCATAGGATAAGTGATTCTCATCTTCAAATCATTCTTAATACACAAAGAAATGCTCTTGTTGGAACTTTTGCCTATAATCATGAAAATCAAATAAAGATACTTATAAAATGGATAGTTAGAGATGAATTATCCTTTAACTTATGTGAATCTTTCAATTTTGAAGAATATGTTCAATTAGCTTTACAATCTGCTTATAGAAAAATTAGTAGACGTACATTTAGAAGAGTAGCTATGATAAATTATTTAGTAATGAAGCATGATTTAATTAATACTTTTTCTTCTTTAAATGCAAAAGTATCATTAACTTTTGATATATGGACTGCATCTGTAGGTAGTATGTATTTTATTTCTGTTACTGCTCATTACATAGATAATGATTGATAATTAAATAAGTGTATTCTTATTTTTTATTCTTTTAATTATCTTCATTTTGATCAATAAATTTTTAATATTATTTGTTGGTGCAGAAAACCGTCTTCGTCGGAGGTCGCCGGAGTTGAGGCCGCTGAGGTCGCCGTCGGAGACCTGCAAAATAAAGTTCCGTTCGGAATCGGTGGGGTGGTGGCTCCGACAGGATCCTCCGACGGTCAAGTTAGTTTTCGGCCAACAGTAATGGAGTGCTCGGAATGAGTTTCGGAGCTTAGAGATGAGGAGGAGAGTTTAGAGATCAGAGAGCTTAGCCTTAGCGTGTCGGGAGGGTCCTTTATATAGTGGAGCTTGATGGTGACAACTGTAGCCGCATGCTGGCGGGCCGCTCGAGGTTCGGCGGAGTCAGTCTCACGGGATGGTGCCGTGTGCGGCGGATTGAGGGTGACAGCCATCGCCGCCTGACAGTGGGTCGGCGGATTGAGGGTGACAGCCATCGCCGCCTGACAGTGGGTCGGCGGATTGAGGGTGACAGCCATCGCCGCCTGACAGTGGGTCGCTATCGCCTGCGGCGGACTGACTGATGGTGATGGTTGCAGAGCTTGCCGAATGAAGGGTTGAAGGCCTTCGTCGTGTGCCCATTTCGGAGGAGTTCGGGCTCCTGAAGAGGAAGATAGGAGGGAGTTCGGCTCCCATAGGCGTCTGGCTGGAGGTATGCAGCTAAGGCTCGTCCGCTGAAGAGTTCGGCTGCTGAGAATCCGAAGCTCGGCCGTTTGGAGGTTCGGCCGGCTGTTGGACTTCGGCTGAGGCTTGGACACTTGAGAGTTCGGTAGGAGCTCGGTCGGTCGAAGTTCGATGAGGGCGACCGCTGAGGAGTTCGGCCGAGTGACGACTGCTGAGGAGTTCGGGCTCCTGAGTGACGACCGCTTGGGGATTCCGCTAAAGCCCGTCCGCTGAGGAGTTCGGCCGCTGAGAGGACTTCATTGAAGCTCGGTCGCTTGGAGTCGGTCCGAAGGAGTTCGGCCGCCCAGGAAGTTCGGTCTCGACGCTGGGAGTCCGGAAGAAGCTTGGAATCTGACCAGTTCGGCCTGCTGGAAGAAGCTCGGCCGCTGGGAGTTCGGCCGCTTGGCAGTTCGGCCGGCTGAAGGAGTTCGGCTAGACCAGTGCGCTGAAGCTCTTCTGCGGCTACTGGTTGCATTATGCTGAGCGTCGGGCCGGGCTTCGGCAGGAGCGGGATTTATCCCCAACAGTAGCCCCCCACTCCCGAGTTCAAAAATTGAAGGAAGGGAGTACCACAATAGGCGACTGCCGAAGCCTTCTTCCGGGCCCCACGCTTGTCGTAGCTGAAGCTCGGGGAGGTCTCATCTCCAGCCAGTGTTGACGTTGAAGTTGAAGCTGAGGCTTGGGGGAGACCTCACCTCCAGCGGGACTCATTTCCAGCCAAAGTTGATGAAGCCGAAGTGAATCCCGCCTTCTGTGGTCGGGGTCGGAGTTGGGCTCCTCGGGGGCGACATTGTCTCTATCAGCCGAAGTTGACTCGGGGGAGACCTTCTCTCCCGCAGCCGAGGTTGTCGCGGTCGCTTAGGGGAGATCTTACCTTTTGCTACCGAAGTTGGCCCGGTCCCTCGGGGGAGATCCGATCTGTAGCCGAAGTCGTCGCTCGGGAGAGATCTTATCTCTGGCCGAGGTCGATGGAGATTTTCTTTCCTGTGGGTTTCGGAGTTTGGACTCGAACTTTGCTCGCGTTAGGATGGGGTTCTCCTTCTGTTCCCGACGGGCTGTGGGGGCACATTTGGACCGTCGTCCGTCTCCCCCCATCTCGCCTCAAGTGGACGAGGCCTTCGACTTTGCTCACGTTAGGACGAGGTTCTCCTCCTGTTCCTAACCGGCTGTGGGGGCACATGGGGACCGTCGTCGTCCTCGCCTCTCCCCCCATCCCGTCCTTTGTGAACGGGGCCTTCGACTTTGCTCACGTTAGGACGAGGTTCTCCTCCTGTTCCTAACCGGCTGTGGGGGCACATGGGGACCGTCGTCCTCGCCTCTCCCCCCATCCCGTCCTTTGTGAACGGGGCCTTCGACTTTGCTCACGTTAGGACGAGGTTCTCCTCCTGTTCCTAACCGGCTGTGGGGGCACATGGGGACCGTCGTCCTCGCCTCTCCCCCCATCCCGTCCTTTGTGAACGGGGCCTTCGACTTTGCTCACGTTAGGACGAGGTTCTCCTCCTGTTCCTAACCGGCTGTGGGGGCACATGGGGACCGTCGTCCTCGCCTCTCCCCCCATCCCGTCCTTTGTGAACGGGGCCTTCGACCTTGGTAGGGCCTTGTTTCACCCGGCCGATGTTGACACGGGGAGACCTCGTCTCCTGTAGCCAAGGTTTAGACCGTCGTTCGTGCTTGTTGTTGGCTTTGACAGTGGGAGGTGATGAATTACCGATGCAGTCCCTCCTCTGGGGTAATGTTGATAACGCCGTGAGGTGGCCGATCTTGAAGTTTTTGGTTATGGCAGTGCTTTTAGCCGATCTTCTCCTGCTTCAGGCCGGCGTTGAAGGAATCTCGCCCTGCAGAATCCATCAATCTCGTCTTGGGGCTAGATGCATTCCTCAGTGTTGTGGTCGTAGTCGCGATGCTAGGGGCATTACTTGCTTCCATCGCGCACGTTCGGGAAGGTCATAGTCCCTCAGGTCTTGGCGGCTAGCTCTTAGCTCCTTCTATCGAAGCTCCCTTGGTGGCGTGTTCGAAGAATTCGGGTCTTGCACTGCGAGGTTCATAAACGCGATCGAACTTCGTTCCTAGGGTGGTCGCGAGCACAATCGGACTTCCTCGACCTCCCGTGAAATGCCGAACTTCATTCCGCTGGAGAACCTCGTTCCGCCTTTGTCTGCATCGAACTTGACGGTGAGCTTTGAAGGGGAGTTCGGCCTCACTTGCGTCGAGCTTCATTCTGCTTTTCCGCGGAGGCCTTTTTGCACCGAACTCCATTCGGCTTCTGCGGAAGAACTTCTGTTCTCCATTTTTCTCCCAAGGGGCGATTGGACTCTTCCTTAAGGCCGATTTCTCACGCCCTCATGGGGGGTTCGCTTCTTCCCTATTGTTATGTGATCCTGAAATAATACCATCGAATGAAGGAGCTTTATTAAGGGAAGACTATTGGTGATACATTCTCAGATTTTCTGAGTTCCAAGATCGGGGAAGCACTGTTCCCCCGAGCTCCTTCAGGCGATAGGTTCCGGGTCGGATGACCTCTACCACTTCATATGGACCTTCCCAATTCGGGACGAGTTTCCCTTGGCTCTGAGGCTGAGAGACGGCTGCTCGTCGAAGCACCAAGTCTCCCACTCTGAATGCCTTGCCTTTGACCCTGGAGTTGTAATATCGAGCCACCTTCCGCCGGTAGGCAGCCATCCGGATGCGGGCTTCCTCCCTTTTTTCTTCTAGAAGGTCGAGGTTGACTCTAAGGTCCTGGGGGTTGTGCTGCTCGTTGAAGCCCACGACTCGCACAGACGGGAGTTCTGAGCTCGATCGGGATAACCGCCTCGGTACCAAAGGCCAAGGCGAAGGGCGTCTCACCGGTTGGCACCCTCTGTGTAGTTCGGTATGCCCAGAGGACGTGGTAGAGTTCGTCCACCCAGGCCCCTTTCGCCCCATCGAGCCTCGCCTTGATACCTTGCAGTAGGGTCCGGTTGGTCACTTCAGCTTCCCCATTGGCCTGCGGGTGAGCCACCGAGGTGAAGTGGTGGGAGATGTTTAGCCCTTCGCAGAACTCGGCAAACCGTGCTCCAGTGAACTGCCGCCCGTTGTCGGTTATGAGGGTTCGGGGCAGGCCGAACCGACAAATTAGCGACTTCCATACGAAGTCCTGCACCTTGGCCTCGGTGATCTTCGCCAGTGGTTCCGCCTCGACCCACTTGGTGAAGTAGTCAATCGCGACCAAGAGAAACTTCCGCTGTCCGGACGCTGTTGGGAAGGGGCCGAGTATGTCCATCCCCCATTGCGCGAAGGGCCACGGCGCGCTGAGCGGAGTAAGTTCGGACGCTGGCTGCCTTTGCACGCTGGCATTCTTCTGGCAGCGATCGCACCTCCTCACATATTCTACGGAGTCGCGAAACAAGGTCGGCCAGTAGTACCCCTGCCGAAGTAGTTTTTGCGATAGGGACCTGGCCCTAGTGTGACTTCCGCAGAGTCCTTCGTGCACGTCCCGCAGTGCGAAGTCGGCCTCCGAAGGTCGGAGGCATCTCAGCAACGGGAGGGAATACGACCTTTTATATAACCTCCCCTCGTATAAGACGTAGCGGGAGGCCTGGATTCCTGAGCTTCCGGAGCTTCTTTTCGGTCGTGAGGAAGGACCCCTTCTTTAAGGTAGGCGACCAACGGATCGATCCAGCTGGGCTCGAGGTCCGTCCGTAGGATGGCCTGGGATTCTTCCTGTGGTCGGGCGCTTCAGAGTTTCCAAAAACACTTCTTTGGATAGTTCGGCCGGGGCGAAAGTGGCCAACCTAGAGAGAAGGTCGGCCCTTGCATTTTTCGTCCTCGGGACGTGCCGAATGCCGAAGCTATCGAAGGCTGGAATCAAATTCTTCACCTTCCCGAGATACCTCACCATGTTCTCCTCCCATGCCTCGTAGTCGCCGCCAACCTGACCGACCACCAGCTGGGAATCGCTATAGACCTGGAGCCGATCTACCTTCAGTTTTCTTGCTATCCGCAATCCGGCGATCAGCGCTTCATATTCGGCCTCATTGTTGGTCGCGGAAAACTCAAAGCGCAGCACGTACTCGACGACGATCCCCTCGGGGCTGACCAAGACCAGCCCCGCACCTGCTCCGGCGGAGTTGGATGAGCCATCTACGTGCAGTACCTAGAAGCTTTCGGAGAGGTCGGCCCTTTCTTCGGGGAGGCTTGGCTGCCAAAGCTCGGCCTTATCATAGCTCGGTCCTGCACCGACGTCGGCGTCGCTCGATCCAAGTTTGGCTTCGATCGGAATGGTCCATTCCAGCACAAAGTCCGCCAGTATCTGGACTTTGATCGATGGCCTAGGCCGGTAGTTGATGTCGAACTCTGTGAGCTTGATTGCCCATTTTGCAATTCTTCCGGAAGCATCCGCTCGGTGGAGGACCGCCCTTATTGGTTGGTCTGTGAGGACCGTTATGGTGTGCTCCTGGAAGTAAGGTCGGAGCCTTCTGACAGCAATTAGGAGACAGTAGGTTAACTTTTCCAACCTGGAGTATCTGGTCTCCGCGTCCCTCAAGGTTCGGTTCACGTAGTAAATCGATCGTTGTGCCTTCGCTTCTTCCCTGACCAATACCGCCGCCAGGGCTCCGGGGGAGACAGCAAGGATATAGAAATAAGTTCCTCCCCGGGTTCGGGCCTTGCCAGCAGCGGGGGCGAGCCGAGGTAGCTTTTGAGCTCTTCAAATGCTTGCTCGCACTCCATCGTCCAGCAGAAGTTCTTTGGTCGCCGAAGAACTCGGAAGAAGGGCATGCACCGCTCGACCGACCTTGAGACGAAGCGACTTAGGGAGGCCACCCTTCCGGCCAGGCGCTGAACTTCCTTGATTGTCTTCGGAGCAGCCATTTCTCGAATAGCTCGGATTTTCTCGGGGTTTGCCTCGATTCCGCATTTTGACACCATAAATCCGAGGAATTTTCCGGAGGTCACGCCGAAGGCGCATTTGATCGGGTTCAGCTTCATCTTGTGCCTCCTGAGCGTACCGAAGGTCTCTTCAAGGTCGGCCAGGTGGTCTGCTGAAGCTCGGCTTTTGACGAGCATGTCGTCCACGTACACCTCCATGTTGCGGCCGATCTGTCCCTTGAAGACCTTGTTGACCAAGCGCTGGTATGTCGCCCCTGCATTCTTGAGTCCGAAGGGCATGACCCTGTAACAGTAGAGACCTCGGTCAGTAATGAAGGTGGTCTTTTCTTCATCTTCGGGCGCCATGCGTATCTGGTTGTAACCAGAAAAGGCGTCCATGAAGGTGAGGAGCTCGTGGCCCGAGGTTGCGTCCACCAGTTGGTCGATCCTGGGCAGGGGGTAGCTGTCCTTCGGACAGGCCTTGTTCAGCTTCTTGAAGTCGACGCACATCCTCCACTTGTTGTTCGCCTTCTTGACGAGAACCACGTTCGAGACCCACGTCGGATAGTTGACCTCCCGGACGAGTCCGGCTTTGAGGAGCTTGTCCACTTCTTCGGCGATCGCCCTCTGCCTCTCCGGGGCGTGGTGGCGCAGCTTTTCTTTGATAGGCCGGTGCTTCGGATCGACGGCCAGCCGATGTTCCATGACCTCGGCGTCGATCCCCGGTACATCCGCTGGGGTCCATGCGAAGATGTCCGCATTTCTTCTGAGGAAAGCGACGAGCTGCTCCCTAACCTCGGCCGCCAAGCCGGAGCCGATCTGCACCACATGCCCCGGGTTTCCGTCATGCAAGGGCACGGAGACGAGGTCTTCCGCGGGCTCGCCCCGCTCCTCGGTGAGGTCGTCGCGGACGTCCAGCCCGTCAACAAGGTAAGGGTCGGGCTGGTTCCCCCTGCGCAGGGTGGCTGAGTAGCAATACTTCGCCAAAGCTTGGTCTCCTCTGACCTCGCCGACTCCGTGACTCGTCGGAAATTTCATCTTCAAGTAGTAGGTTGATACTACCGCCCGGAGCGCATTTAGGCCGGGTCGCCCGAGGATCGCATTATAGGCGGACGGGGTTTTCACGACTAAGAAGTCGACCTGCGCCTTGGCTAACTTCGGGTGTCGGCCTGCCGTCACAGCCAAAGTTATTACACCTTCGACCGGAACGGCGCCGCCAGCAAATCCTACCAGGGGGGAGTTCACAGGCCCTAAGCGGTCATCAGGCAGGGACATTTTTGAGAAGGCATCGTAGAATAATATGTCCGCCGAACTTCCATTATCCACCAAGACACGACGCACATCATAGTCAGCGATGTTCAAAGAAAGTACAACCGCATCGTTATGCGGAAACTGGATCCCCTGGCCGTCTGCCTCGGTGAATGTCACAGGCTCCGTCGTCCTCCGCCTCTTTGTCGGTCCTCCGGATCCGTCGGTTTCTTTCCGCTGAAGCCCCCCCGAGATGGTGTTGATGACGCCAAGAGGCGGCCGATCCTCTTGTTGGTCTCCTCTGGTCGGTGGCAACGCCCTCAGCCGATCTTCTCGCTCTTCAGGTCGTCTTCGCAGGAATCGGCCAAGTCTGCCTCGCCTGACGAGCTCCTCGATCTCGTCCTGGAGCTGGATGCACTCCTCGGTGTCGTGACCGTGGTCGCGATGGTAGAGGCAGAACTTGTTGGGGTTGCGTTTGCTGGGATGGGAACGCATTCTCTCCGGCCTCGAAAGTCGTTCCTTGATCTCCATCAGCACTTGGGCCTTCGGGGCGTTGAGGGGGGCGTAGCTGTGAAATCATCGTCGGGGAGGACTTCGGCGTGGAGGGGAACTTCGGTGAAGAGGGGAACCTCGGCGGGCCCTTCCGCTGGGGGTTCCCTGCTTCCGAGCCCGAGGGGGAGTTCGGGCTCGTCCGCGGCTAGGGGGAGTTCTGGAGCGCGGCCGTACCTCGGTCCGCTTCCTTTCTTCGGCGGGCTTCCCTGGCCCGCTGATTCGTCGCTTGTCGCGAGCTTCATTGTCCTTGGCTTCGAAAGCCTCCTCTGCCCGGGCGTAACTTTCGGCCCGAGCTAGCATGTCAGCGAAATCCCTGGGGTATTTCTTTTCCAGGGAGAACAGCAGGTCGTTCTTCTGGAGGCCGCCTTTGAGGGCGGCCATTGCAACTGATTGGTCCAAGTTTCGGACTTCCAAAGTGGCTGTGTTAAACCGGGTGACATAAGCCCGGATAGGTTCTCCCTCCTTCTGCCTGATGGCCATCAAGGAATCCGAGCCTCGGCGCGGCCGCCTGCTACTGACGAAATGGGCCGCGAACTGCTGACTCATTTGGTCAAACGATTGGATGGTGCTTGGCTTAAGCGCCGAGTACCAATTCCTGGCTGCTCCCTTAAGGGTGGAGGGGAAAGCCCGGCACAAGATGGCGTCTGGCGCACCATGGAGCAACATCGTCGTCCTGAAGGCTTCCAAATGGTCGACCGGATCGGTGGTTCCATCATAGCTCTCGAAGTGCGGGAGCTTGAAGTTCGGCGGGACCTGTTCCTGCATGATTTTCTGCGAGAAAGGAGGGTCAGTGCAAATATCGTTACCGCGGGAGGAGGGAGTATGACGAAGTTCCTCTATGCGTCGGCTCATTTCTAAGAGCCTTTGATCCAGGAGGTCCTCGCGATCCTTGATCTCCAAAGTCTTCTCGCAGAATGGGCGCGAAGCTTCTCCCTGGGTCGAGCCGTGGTCCGAGCGGGGGCTCTCCCCCGGCTGCTTTCCCCTTCCGGGATCGAAGGTCGGGTAGTCCATGCTGGTCGCCCCTGGGTCGGACCCCGGGACTCCGGGGAATCCCGCGCCGGTCGAGCTGATACCGGGTCCCGCGGATGCAAGGCCTGCATCGCCCGCACTGCCTCCGTAAGGTCACGGACCTGCTGGGCGAGCAGGCCGAACTGCTCCGCGTCCACCGCGGCTACGGAGTGAGCTCGGGTAGCCGGGGCCGGAGCGGGAGCAGACGGACCCGAACTGGATCGGGCTGCGGAGGCCGCCGATCGCCGGGTCGAGGCTCTCCTGGGGGGCATTTTCTTTCGAGAGAGAAAAAGGGGATCTTCGGAGAGGGAAGAGAAGGGTCGCCGAGCACTCCTTTAAAAATGAAGGAACCTCGAAGGTTCGGGCCCTTCCTTCTAGCGCCAATCTGTTGGTGCAGAAATCCATCTTCGCCGGAGGTCGCCGGAGTCGAGGCCGCTGAGGTCGCCGCCGGGGACCTGCAAAATGAAGTCCCGTCCGGAACCGGTGGGGTGGTGGCTCCGGCAGGACCCTCCGACGGTCAAGTTAGTTTTCGGCCAACAGTAATGGAGTGCTCGGAATGAGTTTCCGGAGCTTAGAGATGAGGAGGAGAGTTTAGAGATCAGAGAGCTTAGCCTTAGCGTGTCGGGAGGGTCCTTTATATAGTGGAGCTTGATGGTGACAACTGCAGCCGCGTGCTGGCGGGCCGCTCGAGGTTCGGCGGAGTCAGTCTCATTGGTGCCGTGTGCGGCGGATTGAGGGTGACAGCCATCGCCGCCTGACAGTGGGTCGGCGGATTGAGGGTGACAGCCATCGCCGCCTGACAGTGGGTCGCTATCGCCTGCGGTGGACTGACTGATGGTGATGGCTTGCAGAGCTTGCCGAATGAAGGGTTGAAGGCCTTCGTCGTGTGCCCATTTCGGAGGAGTTCGGGCTCCTGAAGAGGAAGATAGGAGGGAGTTCGGCTCCCATAGGCGTCTGGCTGGAGGTATGCAGCTAAGGCTCGTCCGCTGAAGAGTTCGGCTGCTGAGAATCCGAAGCTCGGCCATTTGGAGGTTCGACCGGCTGTTGGACTTCGGCTGAGGCTTGGACACTTGAGAGTTCGGTAGGAGCTCGGTCGGCCGAAGTTCGATGAGGGCGACCGCTGAGGAGTTCGGTCGAGTGACGACTACTGAGGAGTTTGGGCTCCTGAGTGATGACCGCTTGGGGATTCCACTAAAGCCCGTCCACTGAGAAGTTCGACCGCTGAGAGGACTTCATTGAAGCTCGGCCGCTCGGAGTCGGTCCGAAGGAGTTCGGCCATGGGGAGTCCGAAGGAGTTCGGCCGCCCAGAAAGTTTGGTCTCGACGCTGGGAGTCCGGAAGAAGCTCGGGAGCTGACCAGTTCGGCCTGCTGGAAGAAGTTCGGCCGCTGGGAGTTCGGTCGCTTGGCATTTCGGCCGGCTGAAGGAGTTCGACTAGACCAGTGCGCTGAAGCTCTTCTGCGGCTACTGGTTGCATTATGCTGAGCATCGGGCCGGGCTTCGGCAGGAGTAGGATTTATCTCCAACATTATTTATCAAACTGCAGCTGTATATGGTATTAGTAATAAAATTATGTCTATTACATTTGATAATGCATCTAATAATAATGTAGCTATCCAATTATTGAAAGATTCTTTTCGTTCCATTATTAATGAAAAATTATTTCATATTAAATGTGTATGTCATATTTTGAATCTTTCTATTTAAGCTGAAATGGACATGGTTTAAGATATAATTACAAAAATTAAAAATATGATATCTTTTATTCATGCTTTAAGAGCACGATTGTAAAAATTTAAATAATTATGTTTAGATCATGATAAATATTTTAAAAAATTTAAATTTGATATAGTTACTCATTGAAACTCTACATATATGATGATTAATGATGCATATCCATATAACAATTTATTAAATATATATAAATAATTATGGATTAGGATTTATTTTAACTAAAAATGATTGGGAAAAAAATTTTTAGAAGATTTTTTAGTTAGTTTTTATAATGCTATAAATATTCTTTCTGGTATTTATTTTTTAACCTCTTATGCATTTTTATAATAAATATATATAATTTATGATCAATTTGTACAATATAGATTTGATGATATTTTAATGTCTATTATTTATGAAATAAAAAGAAAATGAAATCAATATTGGGATATGGTATGTTTCATGCATAACTTAGCTATTGTATTTGATCCATGGATCAAATTAAGTATTATACATATTTCACTTGATAAAATTAGTAGATATATGAATTATGATTCTGAAGAATCTAAAGCTGAGATAACTCAGCTACTTCATGATATTTTTATATTATATGATGAAAAGCTTCATAAATCTAGACAGTCCACATCATCTTCATAATCAATTTCTAGTACCTCTCGTTCTTCATCTCTTTTTTCATTTCTTGCACATAGGAGACATTCATATGCATTTTCTTCATCTTTAAGTAATGAATTAAAATTTTATTTATGAAATGATATATTTTTTAAATTAGATAAAAATTAAATAAAAAATTTTGATGTATTAGTCTGATGGAAGAATGTAAAAAATCAATATCCTGTTATGTCTACAATTGCACGTGATATTTTAGCTGTGTCGATGTCCACAATAGCATCAAAATCAGCTTTCAGTGTAGATCGATGCATTTTGGATGAAAAGAAGAGTAGGATGATGGGTGAGACAGTTGAGATGCTGCTCTGCTTCAAAGATTAGCTGGATGTGGAGGCAAGACTTTAGGATAAAGGAGGACATGATACTGGATCTGATGATGAGGACGATACAAATACAATAGATAATTAGTAAAATTTATTTTTAATTTTTAATTTTTAAAAATTATATATTTTTACTTTTTATTTATTGAGGTGAGTCATCTCTATTTTCTTATCAGTTCTCTTTCTTTGTATTCTGGAGGTTAGGCCCAGCCCCCTCCATCTTTTGTATAATTTTGATTTATATTAATAAACTGATAGGGGTCCACGCCAAACCCTCCATCATTATAAGATGATTTTTATTTTTATAAAAAATTTTAATATCTTATACTTTTTTATTTATCCACCAACTTAATTTATTTTATAAAAATTATTTTTTAAAATAAAAATTTTAAAAAGGCTATAGCGTGCCAAATGGGCCATGCCATGGCACGACCCATATGGGCTGGCACGCGGGCCGTGCTGGGCCTGGGCACGTGCCGTGCCGTGCCTAGCACAACAGACCGTGCCAGCCCAGGCCCTCGAGGGCCGTGTCGGGCCTGGGCCACGAGCCACCAAACCCCAGCCCGGCCTGGCCCTCTATTTTGGGCTGTGTCATGGCACGACCCAGTTTGTGTCAGGCCGGGCCGTCCCATGGGCGGCTCGGCCTGGTGCCCACCTCTAATCCTGTTGGTAAAACATCTTTCGAAGGTATTTTTAATAATATTATGATATTGTAGGTAAAAAATATGATTTTATAGATTAGTATTATGACAACTTGTAGGTAAAATATCTTTCAAGTATAATTTTTAAATTTTTTATGACATCCTGATTTAAATTTATGATATTCTATGTTAACATTATGCCATCTCATTGGTAAAACACAATTCGAAGATAGTTTTGCCGATATTATAACATTTTAGGTCAAAATTATGACATTAAGGATTAGTATTATGACATTCTATAGGTAAAATATGTCCTAAGTAAAATTTTTATTTTTTTTGCATATAGGTCAGATTTAATGGATGCCCTGAATCTTGATAGGATAGCAAAATTATACTTAAAAAGAGTTTACTTTCTTCTCTTTCCTCCATTTCATATCTTCCGGGGGTTGTAGGAGCATCTTCTCTCTTGTAAACAACCATTGTTGTACTCCCTGAGATCATTTCCTCTTCTTCTTTGCCTTCTCCTTGATGGCTTATAAATACGAACTTTTTAGGGGCTATTTATGAATAAAATGCTGACCGCGATGTTGATTTGCTCCCTAAAGTTAATAGAACCCAAAACCAAAATCACTTTGGTAGGTCGAGATGCTCCGCTTCTCTAAAAATTCAAAACTTAGAAATCACTGATCGTCAGAGTGGAGAAAAATAAGAAGGCTTTTTAGGAGAGAGAACGAACAAAATCCATCAAGATTTTGGCCTCTTTTCTTTATGGAGCAATGGAGGTAAAAAGATTTTTTTATATATTTAAAAAGATCGAGATTAATACATTCTATGAAGAATGATGAGGAACTTTCGTAAACAACCATATTATCGTGCCATGAGAATTCATGGACCAATAATGAGGTGGCATATTTTACATCTGAATTTTTACATTGTAGATGATGTTGAAAAAATTATCCATAAATTTATATCACGCTGATGAGAAAATTCAAAGCCTTTTGGATTCCCTTTGCCATGTTTAAGTTAGGCTGAATAGGAGCATACTCAATCATTGTACGGAAGAAGAAAGTGTAAAAGAAAAAAGAAAAGTATGCTTTTGCACGTAAGTCACGCAGCCATTTCTATCTCGAAGAGGACCTGCATCCTATCCATGCTGGTCTACTCTTTTTTTTTTTTCTCTTTTTTCTTTTTTTTTTTTCTCTTTTTTCTTTTTTTTTTTATGAAAAAAAAATGCTAGTCTACTATAAGGAGGATTTTTTTTATTTTTTATTTTTAAATCTATCATTTTTTTAAAGTATTTTCTGAAATACGGATATCTTACGCTGACGTGTTTTTTTTTTTTTTCGGGGTGGTTGGGGAACGGAGGGGCAGTGGCATACAGAAGTCGCGAGGGTTTTTTTTTTTTTTTTTGGACGAACGGAGAGGGCAGTGGCATGGAGAAGTCACGGGGCCGGAGAGGGGAAGGGAAAGTATTTTCTGAAATACGGATATCTTGGCTCTGTCTTGTCTTTTTTTTCTTCTTTTGGACGAACGGAGGGGGCAGTGGCATGGAGAAGTCGCGGGGGGGGTGGGGGGTGGGGCTGTTTTTTCCTTTTTTGGGCAAATGGAGGAGCGCGGTGGGTTTTTTTTGGGCGAACGGAAGGGGCGGTGGCACGGAGAAATCGGCAGATGGCGGGTGGTGCGGTTTTTTTTTTTTTGGTCGAATGGTGGGGGTGGCGGAGAACCCACCGTGGGGGGGGGGGTTTGGGGGCCGGCGGGGAGTGGCACAAAAAAGTCGCTGGGGGGAGGGGGGCGTAGGGGAGAGGCACGGAGGAGCGGTAGGTGGCGGGCGGATGATCGCATAAAATCGCCATTTGAACCAATGATTTCATGAAATCGACCCTTGGACCGGCGGTTTCATGAAATCGCCATTTCAATGAAGGATTTTGCAAAAAAAATTTAAAAAAATATTTTTTTGAAAAAAAAATTTAAAATTATTTTTTAAAATTAATAATTTATTATTTTAAAAATCTATTTTAAACTTCTGCGGCTCTGTATCAAACACCCACACCCTCTTCTAACTCTTTCGTTTCTATCTATGCATTTTTTAAAATTATTTTTTAAAAATAATATTTTATTATTATTTTAATTTTTTTTATTTTTTCCTCCTCTTATGACTTCATGCCGAGCACCCATCTTTCCTCCAGCACCATCTATTGCTCCTTCACCCGACCGCTGCTGCTCCACACCCATTCAAAATTAATTAATTAATTAAAAATATTTAATTAAAATTTTAAAATAATTATAAAATATTATTTTTTAAAAAATAATTTTAAAAAAATATGTGGATGGGCATTGAGGAGTGGCAGCCGCATGGGGCGGTGCCGAGGGGGGCTCTAAGTCTTTGATGCAAAATCATGGAAGAAAAAATATATATTTTTAAAATAACAAAAAATTAAAAATAATAATAATTATTATTAAAATTATAATAATATTTTGGGTGGGTTTAGGTGCCAGAACGATGGGTGATGCTAGAGGAAAGTTGGGTGTTCGGTATGAAGCCACAAAAAGAGAAAGAAATAATTTTAAAAAAATAATAATAAAAACATATTATTTTTAAAAAATAATTTAAAAATATGCATGGATGAGAGCGAAGAAGCCATGGGTGGCATCGGAGGTGACATTGAGCTGCAGAAGTTTAAAATAGATTTTCTAAATAATAATAATAAATTATTAATTTTTTAAAAAATATTTTTAAAAAATATTTTTTTTAAAAAATATTTTTTAAAAAAATATTTTTAAAAAAAAATATTTTTTAAAATATTTTTTTCAAAATCGTTGGCCCAAGTGGCGATTTGATGAAACCACCGACTCAAATAGGGGTGTAAATGGGTCGAATCGATCTATAGAGAAGATCCAAGGTTCTTACCACGGGAACTTCTAAATTGTTGATGATTGAATATGATAGTAGTGTCGTAACTCTTATATCCCTGGAATACCCATTTTGTTAATAACCAATACAATGATGGACTGAAAGGACAGCATTGAATGCACTGGAGATAACCAGGTAGCCAATAACCAAACTCGTAACACTGAGAGTAATGATATGAACATTGGACATCTTGCACAATCTGAGAACAGCAGTGAAGTGGCCTTGAATTAAGTATAGGACCATTGAGGCATCAGGGTATATGTAAGAGAATACTTGGAGAGTTCCATCTGTTGAAGGGGTATGCAGTAGCCCAACAAAAGAATTATATATAGTGAAGAACCCCTTCTACCTGGTTATATTAACATCCAAATGTATGTCCTGCTTCCTATAAAAATAGTATAGTGCAACTCTTAGCCACCACAACCATGGTGATATATATACTATAATGTATATCAAAAATATATATTCAGTCGCTTATTTTTAAAAATTTTATATTGCATAGAACCATAGACCCATGTTTTGATTAATGTATATATTCTACTGCATTCGTACATTTATATATTTATGTAGGGATGGAATAATTATATACATTAATCAATTAATTATCTAGTTTGGACAGTTTAAAAATTATAATTAATTCTATAGATAATTACACTAATCAAACAATACGCAGAGGGTTCGAAAAAAATTTTGGATAGTATTTTTCTTTAATTCTCCTCACACATCTTCAGCCATGTAGGAAAAATTAAGAAGAAATACTGTAAAAAAAAATTTTGATCCCTATTGCGTATTGTTTGATTTCTGTGATTATCCATAAAATTAATATAATTTCTAAATGGGATAGAATCTAACTTTACCTATTAGTTTTTGATAGGATGCATTTATCACGTAAGTCATTAAATATTAAATATTTTTTTCTAATAAACATATGTTCATATATTCATGTAGTTACTTCTTACAAAAAATTTCAACAAAATAAATTCAAATCGTGTCGCTGTTATCTTTCATTGGAATGAAAGAATCAGTCGTGATGCTAATAGTCCATATTATGATGGTGGAAGGACTTGGATGACCATGATAAATGATAGTACCATAAATTCATCAATAAAAATATTAATTTATTAATTAATTTATATTTATTTTTAAAATTAATAATTAATTTTTAAAAAATTAATATTTTTATTAATTAAAAATTAATTAAAAATAAAAAAAATAAAAAAATAAAATATTATTATCAGTAAAAAAAGCTTATTTTTTTATTACAACGAAATAAATTTATAGCAAAATGAAGTTAAAATGGATCCGATATGAATTTTTTTAAAAAATAATAATAATAAAATAAAAAAAATGACTTAGTCGGCTCATCAAGTCAAGTCGGTGTGCATTCTCTAGCTAGCTCATCCAAATGCACTCAACCAAGCCGCCCAACTGGTGTGCCGCAAGCTAGCCCAGCATCTGAAGCTGATCGAGAGCCGCTGACGTCTGTTTTATCGCAGCTCACGGTAGATCTCTAAGGGAGGGTATTTTGATAATTTTTAGGCCACGCTGTGCACTGATTGATTGTGATCCACAAAATTCTCAATCTACAGTGGTCTACCAGCATAGTTTTGCGCGATCCGATGGCTGTGGTCACTATCGGTGAAGATCCAATGGTTGCTGTTCTTTCCTATTATGATTCAAATTTATCTCTTCCTTGCTATGCGATCGAATGGCTGACAACACTCTCAATGAAGATCAAACAACCCTGGAAGCTTCCGGTGGCAACTTAAACACCCAGCACGATCTAACGATCGAAAAACATCATGATTAAAGTGATTGGATGGTCAGCATCAAATCCGACTGGATCTAGGCTTTTAAAAGTGATTTTTTTGAAAATTTTAGGATCATTTGATCCTCATCTAATGGCCACCTAAAATAACAAAATTCAACCAGGAATACTTTTAATTCGATTTTCACTCAAATTTCATTATTTTTGCTAATCAAAATCTACCTTAGTCCCATATTGTCTGCAACAAAGATCTCCAGCCCTCTAATACCTATAAATAAGATCCCAAGCCTCCAAAAAAAGTTATCTTCAATCATGAAAAAGCTACGATCCAGGGTGAGAGCCATGCTTAGGTTAGAGGCTACTTTAAGGCAATGGGTATTATGAAAAAGAGCTGTCTCCTAGGCCATCTTCATGCTAACACCGATCCAAGATCAGAGATCAGCTTATTTTAATTTTATTTTTTTTATTTCATATATTTAAATTATAAATTTTTAAATTAATATAAAATTTTATTTCTATATATTTTAAATTCATATTTTTTATTTTTAATTATAATTTATTTTTTATGCTTTTATTATTACTTTTTATTTTACCATAAATAAATGCTAAGATCTAACTAGTAGATCTTAGTACCAAGTTTAAATTTCTATATTTTTTAATTTTTATTTTTTATTTATAAATCTATTTTTTGACTTTAATTTTTTTTTAAATTTTTTCTTTTTTTTATAAAAATTAAAAATTTTAAAACTAAAATACTACCTTCTTTGTGGATTTCGACCCGACTCACTACTTTCTACCTATTTTTTAAGTAATTTAAGAAATCAAAATTAAACTGATAAATACGGAATCCTAACGATAACATCATGCTCTTATCAAATTTTTGGTGCTATTATCGGAGAGAGTCAAATTTTTAAAGGCACATGTTGGACGATGAGAATATATTAAGTCAAGTATATTCTTTTCTATTCTTTATTATATCTTTTATTTTTCTTCTCCATTGAGGACAATATCGATTAAGTTAGAAGAAAAAATAATAAAATTTTAAAAATTTTAAAAATTCTTGAGAAGAAGTTAGTATTTAGTATTCAGACATTCGATTATGCTTAAAGAGTTGAAGTAAGTATTTTTAAAAGAAAATTGATGCACAGATCAGAGAATTTAAAAGATATTGAGAGACCAAGTATTAAAAAAATCTAATAAAGAGTTAAGTTTAAAATATAAATAATTTTTTTTTGAGCACTTCTAATTTTTTTCTATCGATATAAAAAAAATCTACTTTTATGGACTTATGTAGAATAACTATATATTTTTTTATATTAAAAAAATAAATTTATAAAATAAAATAGTTTCTAAGTACTTCTCATTGAGTAACCGGATCTCTTTTCCTAAGCAAGCAATGAGCTTCGCATCAAAAGATGGAAAGGATAAAGAAGCTTATTATAAAGCTAGTCTTAACTCCTAGCCTGTTTGATTCGAGCTAGTAAGTCCGAGAGGTATTTTATATCTAGTGCCTTAAAGTCAACTGGTTTGAAAGTTATTGGCCCAAGACTCGCTACATGGATCAAATAGAAAGCTTAAGGGATTAAGACACTCAATAGTGGTACAATGTTAAAAAAATGTATTGATTTTTTATCAAAAAATTAGATTTTATTGTCTAAGTAAGCAATGATATTCGCATAAAAAAGGAGGCAATATGAATAAAAAATATATCAATAAATGAAGGATGGAAGTAGCAATATACTTGCCCATATGAAAGTTTAGATGATTCAGAGATAAAGGTAGATCAATTTAGAAAAAATTTAAAAAAAATAAATATTTTTTACTTAATTTTAATATTAGATAAGTATTAATACTCTAATGATATACCTCACTTATGCTCTACTGAAAATCAATAGCCATTTTGAAAATTGCTTAAATAAAATTCGAAACTCTAAAATTAAAAAGTATCTAAAACTAAATTCTTTCTTTACTCGAGGATGAGCAAAGCTTAAGTTGGTGGATGTGATAAGTACCATAAATTCATCAATAAAAGTATTAATTTATTAACTAATTTATATTTATTTTTAAGAATTAATAATTAATTTTTTAAAAAATTATTTTTTATTAATTAAAAAGTTAACTAAAAAATAATAAAAATAAAAAATAAAATATTATTAACAATAAAAGGAGCTTATTTTTTTGATCATAATGAAATAAATTTAGAGCAAAATGGAGTTACAATGGATCTGGTATGAATTTTTAAAGAAAAAAGAAAAAAATAATAATAAAATAAAAAAGAAAAATGGCTCATCAAGTCAAGCCGACACGCATTCTCTAGTCGGCGCGTCCAAACACGATCAACCAAGCCACCCAACCGGTGCACCACAAGCTAGCCTAGTGTTCGAAGCCGATTTGGAGCTGTTGATGTTAGGCTGACGTCAGTTTTATCGTGGCTCATGGTAGACCAGTAAGGGAGAGCATTTTGGTAATTTTTGGGCTATGCCACATGCTGATTGGTTGTGATCCATAGGATTCTCGATCTACAATGGTCTACCGGCACAGTTTTGCATGATCCGACGACTATGGTTGCTGTCAAAGATCCAATGATTGCTATTCTTTCCTGTTATGATTCAAATTTATCTCTTCCCTACTGTGCGATCGAATAGCCGACAATGCTCCTGATGAAGATCAAATAGCCCTAGAAGCTCTCGATAGTGATTTAAACACCCAGCATGATCTAACGACTGAAAAACCTCCTGATTAAAGCGATCGGATGATCAGTATCAAATTCAACTGAATCTAGGCTTTTAAAAGTGGTTTTTTTGGAAATTTTGGGATCGTTTGATCTCCATCTGATGGCCCGACTTCACCTAAAATAACAAAATTCAACCAGAGATAGTTTTAATCTAATTTTCATTAAATTTTATTATTTTTGCCAATCAAAGTCTACCTTAGTCCCATATTACCTACATCAAAGATCTTCAGCCCTCCAACATCTATAAATAAGACCCCAGGCCTTTAGAAAAAGTTGTCTTTGGTCATGAAAAAACTACGATCTAAGGTAGAAGCCATCTTGGGTTAGAGGCTGCTTCAAGATAATTGGTACTGTAAAGAAGAGCTATCTCCTATGTCGTCTTCAAGCCGACGCGATCCAAGATCAGAGATCAGCTTATTTTAAATATTATTTATTATTTATTTTTTTTAATTTTATATATTTAAATTATAAACTTTTAAATTAATACAAAATTTTATTTTTATGCACTTTAAATTTATGCTTTTTATTTTTAATTATAATTTAATTTTTATGCTTTAATTATTAATTTTTATTTTATCTCAAGTAGATGCTAAGATCTAACTAATAGATCTTAGTACCAAGTTTAAATTTTTGTATCTTTTAATTTTTATTTTTTATTTATAATTTTATTTTTTAATTTTAATTTTTTTAAATTTTTTTTTTATAAAAATTAAATATTTTAAAACTAAAATACTATCTTCTTTATGGATTTGATCTGACTCACTATTTTCTACCTATTTTTTAAGTGATTTAAGAAGTTAAAATTAAACTGATAAACACGGTATCCTAATGATAACATCATGCTCTTATCAGTAAACCATGATGCAATATATCAAGAACTTGTGTAAATTTGCTATGCTATCATCGGATGGAACTCCAATCACTATGGAGTTTCTCTAGTCTATAGACTTTCGATTAGTAATGCTCCACAGTATATGGATGTATCTATTGAAAATGATCAGAACACGAACTATGTCTAGGACATTCCATCATAGAATTTTTTTTGAGTGGTTGAGATTTATATTGGGCCGACAATGACAAAAATTTTGGATGGCGATGAACAACATGTGAATGTATCTCAAATTGTATGTGCCCCACTTGCACAGTCGAGGATGGGGTCCGATCCTACTCATATGTTAGCTACCATGGAGCATGTGGAGCATGAATCTTATAATGCTTCATCAGTTAATCAGCCACATGCATTTAGTGATATAGGAGCTAGTCCTACTCATGTGTCAACTACCATGAAGCATATAGAGCATGAATCTTACAATGCTTTACCAGTTAATCAGCCACATGTATTTGATGATATGGGGGTCGGTCCTAGTCATGTGTTAGCTATCGTGGAGCATGTAGAGCATGAATCATACAATGCTTCATCAGTTAATTGGCCACATGCAACACATGTTGGACTTGGAGGATTGGAAAATACAATCGATGATTTTGCCATTTTATTTAAAAATGAAGCTGCTGTTAGTTATGATCCTAATCCTATGGATGATGAAGTTGGGGATGATGATGCAAAGCTTGATGGCAGTGATAGTGGAGAGTCTAGTGCGGAGGATGATGTCCTACCATATGAGACACCCCTTGTTCCTAAATTTGGACTAGTTGATGCATCCGACGATGATGAGATTGCATCCTATGGAGCATTGCCTGAATATCCTTTCTTTGGTGGAAATGAGGAGTTAAGAAAGAAAATGGTATTCAGATCAAAGAAGAAAGTCTAATATGTCATGAAACAATATGCCATTCATACCCACCATCCATTTAAAGTTGTTGAGTTAGATAAAATTAAATGGAGCATCGTCTGCAAACAATTTGAAAGTTGCAGATGGCATTTTCGGGCATATTGTCGAACCAGGATACAATGATGGAAGATTATGGTATATAAAGGGCCACACACATGCTTGAATGTAAATGTGATGCGAGATCATCCACTGCTTGATGCATACATGATTGCCGCTATCATTAGAGGATCAGTGAGGGTAGAGACATCTATATCCATATCAACCTGTTAGGCTTATGTACGTGATACATGGCAATATGAGGCATCTTATAGGAAGACATAGATAGCTACATAGGTTATTATCGATAAGCTATTTGAAGATTAATTCGAGTCCTATAGTACATTAGGTCCTTGGCTTGCTACAGTTTGTCATGCCAATGAAAAAATCATGATAGATTTTGATAAGTTTTCTTCACCAGATTCGAATATCGAGATGTTCCATCGAGTTTTTTGAGCATTTGGAACATGCATTCGAGGCTTTCAGTTCTATCGTCCATTGATTAGTATTGATGCAATGCATATGTATGGACGATATAAGGGTACACTGATGATAGTTGTGAGAAGAGATGGAAATAAGAGTATATATTCTTTGACGTTTGCTATTTGTGAAGGCAGGAACCATAGTAGCTGGTCATGATTTTTATAGCATTTGCGCTATTATGTGGCATGTGATCAAATAGGGATCAACATAGTCTCGGATCGGCATAAGAAAATATTAGCTATTATTTCGAATGTGTCTGTTGGATGAATAGCGCCATATGGATTTCACAGATTATGCCTGAGACATATAGAGGCAAATCTAAATGGTTGATTCCATGATGCGACATTTTTGGCTTATTTTTATCAAACTGCAGAGCAAAACCAACCTTGAAAGTTCGATCGCAACATGCATCACATTGAGAAAACATGGCCCAATTGCTTTCAGTACCTCAAAAAAGTCTACTTGATGATCATGGAGGACACACATACCTCTCATTTGCTTCGACATCATAGAGATCTATTGTTCGGAGTGCATGATGCAACAATTTGGCATGCATCAGGCCATCCTCCACCGTGCGACACTTGAAAGAGCCTCCATAGTGTAGATCGACGAGGGTGGCATCACCATGATTGGGTTCAACAGCATCGGGAGCATATTGATGTATGAAAATGATGGAAGAATTTGATTGTGGATGGTCCACCTATCTGCAGTGGTATAGGAGCATCACTAGATGATTCATTTCGCCATTGATGAGAGATCAGCCCAAGATGAGGTTCCATCCATCGGGCAGCATGATGAACGTTGTGGTAAGCATATTTTGCTTTTTGTCTAATTTTGTTATGTTGTTATTGTTTGTCCTTCTTGAATAACACATGTTTTTTTTTTGATTCTGACAGTTTGAATGGATCATGTCACTATACCACTGAGCATGGAGCGGCTTCTATTCGATCATCGTTGGATGCAAAGACCAAGCATGATAGCATCTCTCTCCCCAACCAGTTGATACCGTACTTGAGCTATCACATCATCAGCTAGAGGTGACACACGTCTACAAAAGACGAACGCAGAGGAAGCCTGAGTACCTTAGCATATACACCTTTCGATAGTTATATTTATTATACTTTTTTTTTACTAACAAACTTTATAATAATCAAATATTATAAAAATATTAGTTTGAAATTAATATTATAATTTTTTTCAAGTTGAATGCATATCTACAATTTTTGTTGGTTGCAAAAAAAAATCATTGTTGATCTTGACATAGGTTACATGGTTGAAGATTGAGATTGTCCAAGTATTTGCATTATGCATTCGTAAGGTTTAATTAGCACTCTCCTCGACAGATATTTGCATCATGCATCCCAAGTATCTAATCATGACAGCAATAGAAGAGAACATATCGGCTAGAGATTCCAATTCAAATTCAATAGCCAAAAAAATGAGATTGACTTAATGCATGTTGAGATTGAGTAGTGCTAGAAAAATGTCATCTTGTTTGATTATTGCTTTATATAAGAACTCTAGATTACAAAATGGTGTCTTGATGTGTTTCCATACTGTCAAAATCCTGTATATTCTAAGACTTCGCCATTGCAGAGGGAACCTCTTTACCACATATCCCACCACCCGTATAAGAGGAACTCTTGAGCTTGCCTGCCCATCTTCACTAACCTTCTCTTCTTAAGCCAAATACTAGACACCAATGCTCACTAAACTAACGATGACTCATGATTTTCATCCTTTTATATCCGACCCTTGACATGCTCATTCTATTTAACCTCACTATAATGATATTATTGGCGTACTAGATTCTGTATCAAAATCGATTTTTGAAAGAACGACTTATAGAGCCATCCTATCTTAGGACGACTTATAAAGATGCTTTACAATAAAATGATTATTTAGATGGTAAGCCACGTTAGTTGGACAATACGTTTTTTGGTTGAATTAGCAAATAAAATTATTTTTTTAAAAAATAATTTTTTATTAAATAGTATTTTAATAAATATTTTTAAATAAATTTTATTTTTTATATTTTTTAAAAAATAAATATTAATTTAATAAAATTGTCAAGAATTTAGTGGGACGTGAGAGAAGTCTCTTCACTTAACTATTCGGCGCCAAGTCGCGTCCTAGTAGGACAGGCGGGTTCACAGCGTGCGCACGCGTCTGTCGCTCACGCACCCGAACAGCTTCCATGATGCCCAATGTCTGGTGGCAGTATCTGTTGTTCTTGCCTTCGTTTTTGTCTATATACGAATAAGTATAAAAACAGCATGACAAATCCTCCTCCTTTTATTTTTTTTTTTCATATTTTTTATATTCTTTTCTTTAATTGACAGTATATTTAAATTTTTTTATATATATAACAATAAATTTGGACTTTATTTCAACAAATTTTAATTTATATCTGATCAAATCCTCGATTGTTGGATCAGTATACATCTATGTGTATGCACATGAAAAGATGCATTTGAAAAAAAATAGATGCATACCTATATCTGAAAAAAAAAATTTATTTTAAATTTTTTTAGACTCTTTTAGGTCAAAAAAATTAAAAAAAATTAAAAAAAATTTTGCATATGAAAAAAGCTATAGAAAAAAAAAGATGTCTGTAGATGTCTTCAGGCATTTTTTTTATTTTATTTTTTAGGTACAAAATTTTTTTTTAATTTTTTAGGTCTGAAGGTATCTTTAGATTGAATTTTTTTCAGGCATAGGTATGTGTCTATTTTTTTTTTTTTAAGCACATCTTTTTAAATGCGTGGATATAAATATATACTGATTCAAAGATCTGATCAAATATGAACTAAAATTCAATTGAGCAAAATCTAATATATATATATATGTTCCATATTTGTTTTGTTATTTATCTTTTTTTTGAATCTTATGTTCCTTCATGCATGATATATATATATATATATATATATATATATATATATATATATATATATATATATATATATATATATATATATATATATATATATATATATATATATATGTTCCATATTTATTTTGTTATTTATCTTTTTTTTTTGAATCTTATGTTCCTTCGTGCATGAAGTCAGCGCATTGGTGCAAACACCATCATCATCACCCTAATCTGCGATGATGGTTCCGATGTTCTTGTCTGCAGGTAGAACAATAGCTGCAATGAGCAAGGGGAAGATGTCCACGCATATCCCCATATACGTAGGAGCCCGTCATTCAGATCTTGAAGGGCAATTCTTCAATTGCCACTTGCAGGGAACATATCACATGGTGCATGCACGGCACATGAATAAACCGGGCAGGACCCCGGGAGATCCGCCGGGTTTAAAAAACTAATAGAAAATTCTCTTAAATTAGTACTTGCATTTGGTGATTGTACGCAGTTTTTGTTGGTAGATAACGGACACACACTCGTTCACTCATTCAAAAATAATAATAATAATAATATATTACTTAATTAAATTCTCATACACAATTTTTCATGCAAGATACATTATATAATACTATAATAAATTTTCTAAATTTTATTAAAAAATATAAAATAATTAATCATGAAATTATGTTATATTCTAATAATAAATACAGTAGAAAAATTAAAAAAAAATATTCTTGTAACTTCTCGATTTTGATAATTAGCATAAATATATTTTACAAAAGCAGTCATAACTTCTTCTAGAAAGCTTCAATTCATGCACCGTTCAAAGTATTGGAAACTAGACTCAAAGAAATTTCCAACCATGCTTATTTGACCAGATTTACTATAGAATTTTAAAAAAAATATATACATACAAAATACTCCAAAATTTATCTTTGTATAATAGTAAGAACCAAATTTATTTTCCAACATTACTCCACCTTAAACTTGGCTTCTCTTAAACTCCAAGCATCATTTTTATTTTCTAAAAATGATCAAAACTGAGGGGCTTTATAAAAATGTTAGCAACTTAATCGAGTATCTTTAGATACTTGATCACCACTTTATTTTTTATAATATAATCTCGGATTAAGTGAAATCTTGTATCAATGTGCTTACTTCTACCATAAAAAATAGGATTCTTTGTCAAAGCTTGAGATAACTTGTTATCAATAAGAATCTCAATAGCTTCTTCTTATTGTTGATAAAGTTTTTTTTTTTTTTTTTGGTACAAGCGAGCGGTCTAACTAGTCTAGTCCGAGAGCCATCCAAAAAATTAAAAAATAAAATATCTCTCAAGGCCCAAGAATAATTATCGTCTCTAACATCATCTCCAGTCTCTAGTATGCTCGGCAATAAAAGAAGCCATCTAGTCCACCGCACTATTGGACTTTCAAAATACATGCTAGCATGACACTACAGTGCACTCGTTAGTGGCCCTCTAGATGTTACCTGAGAGAGGATGGGCATCGCGGTGCATGATCCCCTCCAGAATCCAGCTAATAACTATCAGAGAATCCTCCTCAATGATGATCCTCTGCATCTGTAACTTTTGGATCACACAGATGATACCAGCCTATGCTGCACGAAGTTCCACATTCGACATGAACGTCTCAAAAAATGGTGAGCCCCTCATAGCCAGCATCCTCGAGTCCAAGTCCCGAATGATAAATTCTGAACCATCTCTGTCATCCCTAACGCTGCCATTAAAGTTGATCTTAATAAACCCGGAGAGTGGGGGCTCCCAAGAAATGAACAAGATCCTTCACAATGTGCAGGCGCAGCTAGGAATCCCAGGGACTTGGGTCAACTAAGGTCGGACCAGTAGAGTCGAAGTGGCTATATTATGATGCTAAGCAGCTTGCTCTCTCTATAATGCACCTGGCTGGCACAACCTCGGCATCAAAAATAAGATTGTTTCTAGATAGCCAAATTTGATAAGTAATATAAACCATTCGATAAGCTCCAGATGGCTCCTCACCAGTGCTTCGATGAATAGCCTCCAGAAAGTATTGGAGCCAAGAGCTAGTGCTCACACCCCACGATCGACTACATGCCATCCTCTAGATCAAATCAGCTCTAGGACAACAAAGGAGGGCATGCTTCGTGGACTCCTCCAAACCTTAGACAGGGCAGTCAGGCGGGATATCCATCCCCCTTTCTCTAAGAAGAGTATGTGTTGGACGCCTATCTTATGCAACTTTTCAGAGAAAGAGTTTGATCCTAGAGTGGTTCTGAACCCTCTAAATCCATGCCGCATCGATCTGTAGCCTGGGTCTGTACATATCGGCAAGATCCCTAGCTAGTACAACTGCCCCCAAACACTCACTTTATGACTTCAATAGATAGAAATCGGAATAGCGAGAATCTTCTCGACGAGCTGCTTTTCAAAGAGACGGATGACCAGCTGCCTCTTCTAGCACCTATCCTCATCATTAATCAAGTCACAAACCAGCAGATGATCGTCTACCTCGGAGCTAACAAAGGTCGGCCATTAAGAGATCGATAAATTGGATATCCAAATCTTCTGGCTGATGTCGATCGAGGCATCATCACCAATCAACCACCTGACCTGAGCTATAATCGCAGGGGCATGGGCACAAATCTCTCTCCATACGAAGGAATAGCCACACTAATCCTAAATAGCATGGGGCTCCTGGCTCCAGTCATCATACAAGGCCCTCATCTTATGGCTCCACAAACACTCAGATTGTGTAAGGAATCTGGCTGCATGTCTAGAGAGCATGGCCTCCCTCTTGACCAAAAGGGACTAGATCTCGAGACCTCCATCATGCACTAGCTGGCACACCGCATCCTAGAACAGTAGATAGATACCCCTACCTCCTTGACACCGATCCAATAGGAAGTTCTGGAATAGCTAATCCAAACTCTTGAGTGTAGAGTAAGGTACCATAGTGTTTGCCATGAGGTAGACCAGAATAGAGCTCAGCACCGATCTAACTAGGATAGTCCTTCCCATCATAGAAAGGCCATTGACCTACTAGCCGTCAAGATGCTCCTAGATCCTCTACTCCAATGGCCTGCAGTCGATCCTCTTGAGTCTCCGTCCCATGATGGAAACCCTCAAGTAGGTGAGAGGCCCCACCTGCTCTGAGATCCCCAATTTCTCATGGATTGTCTGCTTTCCGAGGCTAAGTTCTTGGATTGAAGGCGATGGTTGATTTTTAGAGGTTCACCAGTTATCCAAACACCCTACAATAATTATTTCTATTTATCCTTTCATATTTCACCAAATATGAAAGGATAAGTAGAAAATTTATCCATCATCTCCCTCCTCTATCTATCCTTCCTTCAATTCATTCTTCATACCAAATAGAGGATACAAGTTCTAATTTGTTGAGATTTTGTCACGCCCCAAATCCAAAATATAATATGATCATGCTACTGAGGGATACCATCCTCGATAATAAAATATAATAAAAAATTTAATTTCATCATTCATCATATAATTAAACCAAGATTAGTTCAGAGCATCTAAATTCAAAATCAAAATCAAACCCATGTCTAAAAATTTATCACTTATTAACTATAAGTCCATAATTATCTAATAAATTAACATTCAGCTATAAAATCTTCGAGCTCGCTAGTGTAGACCCCCAAGCCTAGATCATCCTTCATTCATAATCTTATTTGTCTAGACAAAAAATAAAAAATAAAAAAATATAAGCTACACTAGCTTAGTAAGTAAAATATAAGACTCCTTATCAGATCAAGCATAAATTTTTTCATGATAATGTAATATTAAAAAAATAATAAAAAATATAAAATAAAGTATTCATAGAGCATAATATAAACAAAGTCAAAGTTAACCATGAATGCTTAAATCATAAAATTTCATAAACATGATTCGTAAATCATTCTTATTAAGTATTCATATTATATTTCAAAATATTTCTCACATATAATTATGCTAAGATCACTTTGTACTCGTTAGTGGGATAATGTTTCTTAGGGATACTAGCTTCGGATGTCAATTTTTTTATTTTTAGGGATTCGTTCATAGCTATCTAAGAGCCTTTAAAATCTTCATATCTTTTTTTTAAAACATACATAAATATAAATAAAAAAATAATAAAATTTATGCTTCATAAATATGTTATTTTTATAAAATATATTTATAAAATTAATGATCATAATAAAATATATATTTTTTATATCTCATATACCGATCCTTATTTTATGAAAAATATAATTTCATCAACAATAGTTCATTTGCATAAAAAATATGATAATTTGAAAATAAATAAGGAGTGCAATATCTACTTACCTTATTCAATTTCTAGATCTTTAGACTTTATTAGATGAATCAGATAATTTTATTTAAAATATCAAAAATATGATTAATTTCTATTTGATGAATATAATAAGATTAAATTATAAGAAAAGAGAACTATTAACCGGATATGTTGGACCGTCCGGGCACTGAGGCAATTCAAGGTCTCCTAGTCGAGGGTCAAATCTAAGCCTAGGTGAGGTGACGTATGGCATGGATATCAAAACAGCTTCGGATCATCTTGTTAGAGTTAATATAGATCCCTAGAAGAGGAAAAGATGGCTCAATAAGGAAATCCCTAGATCTTCTTTAGAAAGAGAAGTAGGTGATGAGAGAGAAAGTAGAGAGAAAAAGTGGAGAGAGAATTTGTATCCTTCAGAAGAGGCAATCATGATCGAGATCATAAGGGGTCATGTCAGAATAACTCAATAGATATTAATAGTGGTTTAATTATATGAGTATTTGGCAAGAGTTGGGTTAGGATCGATATACTGCACAAATATCAAAGTGATTTTGGATCATCTTATTTTCATCTTAAGTTCATACTAAGATTCATAAATCAAATAGAGAGAAAAAGAGAAAGGATAAAGAGAAAAGGAGAGAAAGAATTATTTTCTCCTTTTTTTTTTCTCCTTTTCTTTTCTTTTCTTCTCTTCTTTTTTCTTCTTTCTTTATTTTTGGCTGAACAGGAGATAGGAGCTAGTGGCTAATCATCGGAGGACTGGCGATGGAGGATGGCGCATGGCCGATGGTGGGTGGTAGCAGGCAGCGATGTATGGGTGGCTGCGATGGACAACCGGCAATGAGGATCGGGCGATGGGAAATCAAGGAAGAGGCTTGGAAAAATAGGGGACTAAGCAGCTTTTTTTTTTGCTGTTGGTTGTTTGTCGATGGCCATAAACTTGTCGGGAAGGGTCATATAAGAGGCCGAGGTACTCAACCTAAGACCTAGCTTCATGGGACAACAATGCCGATGGTAGAAAAGAGCAAAAAAAAAAGTAAAAAAAATTGGAGATTCTTTTCTTGGATTTTCAACAAAACCTATGGCCGATGGCTATATGCAAAAACATAAAAAGAAAGCAAGAAAAAAAGAAGGGCTAAGACTTACCTTAGGATTTGACGATGTCTCTGGCTCTAATTTTCGACGAGCATGGGTCTAAAAAAATTGGCAAAATAAGAAAGAAAAAAAAAAGAAGAGAAGAGGAAGGAGGAACGGAGGGTCTTGAAGAGAGAGGGATTTATGCCCTTAAATAGAATGAAAGAAAAGCCAAATCTCTCCTAGAATTAGCTTCCTCTCCAATGGGATGAGATGAAAAAAAAAAGACTTCTAAAAAAAATCTTCTTCATTATTTTTATTTTTATTTATTTATTTATTTTTCCTTTCAGGTGAAATTTTTAAATAATTTTTAATGAGCTGGTGAAATTTTAAAATAGTTTTTAATGAGCTGGTCTAATTAGACCAGGCCATCACAGATTCGGCCATTTAAAACCATATAGTTTCCGCCTTATCTTAATTATGCATTCATAATTATGCATTTATAATGCATCCTCATTATTTGCCATACTACAGGAAATTCAGAGTTTCAGATGACTGGATTGGTTTCGCTGTGATCCCACCTTCACCCTACTTTCAGCTTGGGGCTTTCACCAGAGAGGGAGTAAAAGACGGCCATTGTTCTATAATTCCAGCCTAGCGAGTACCATAGCTCAGATCCAAATACAAAAGATATAAATTACTTCAATATCAAACATTCAAACTGTGATCATGAGTAGCTCAAATCGTTCTCTCAACTTAAGTATAGCAAAATAGCCAGCTCACTTATGTCTTTGTTCCTTTAAGAATGCACGGTGCATCATCCAAAATCAAAAAGAATTTGATGCACAAATTAATATTATTTGTCAATGGAAGATGGCTTGATGTTGAAAATATTTGACGAGCAGTGTAGAACGCTGGGAAAACAGAGAATAACTTGCATCTAGAAACGACCTCAACCCAAACAAACAAATAGAAAAGGCATCTGTATGCATGTCCTCATGACTGAACAGCCAGCCTCTGAAGATGTTCACAGAATACTTGAAGACTGACATCGTCTGTGAAGATGACATCAGAGCCTGGAGCCACCTCATGTGCAGAGTTATATGTAGCTGATGGGTTCAACTTTGCCAACAAAAATCTTGCCTGCAGAGCAAACAATTACAAGCAGAAGAATCAGCAGTAAGGCAAGCCCAGTAGGTCTTTTCAGAACCAAATAATGTGTAACAAAATGATTGCTAGACAACAACTCATCAAACCTTAAAATGGAATTCGCTTACCATCTGAAAAGCATCGGTTTATTTAACACCAAGAAACAAGTTATCCACGTTTTTATTTTCAAATTAATACATCAACCCCCGAGTTGAATTAATGATTTTGCAGTCAAAGAAAGATTAATTACAAGACAAGTCAATTGATTTAAGCATGGAAAATGATGTCTTGGAGACAGCATGCAAGGAATAAGTTAACATCACCGGTCACATTGAAAGATAAGACCAAATAAAATAAAAAAAATACAGACCTGTGAGCCATGTTGATCACAAATAACTAATCTGGGAACAGGAAAACGATCTCTAATGATCATCTGTGCATCGTCTTGAGGAGCTTGTAATAGTTGAGCAAAGGCCTGTAGGTCACACAACAAAATACAAGAAAATTATCCCTGAAAACTCATTTGATGACAGCAAGTTTACCATCTTTAAAAGAAAACTTGCTAGCCTCATGAACGTAAAAATTGAGTATAGAACCATGTGTAAATCGAGAGCAGATTATTCAAAGTTCTCAAAGCATGATGCTTCATACTTTTATCTCTTAACCAGACATCCATTTTTACAGATCAATGTGTAAACATTCATTTAAAATGATTTATTAATAAAGAAGAAAATCCAGGGAGGATCTGGATATCAACACACATAACACGCCATCACATATATTATATAATATTTAAGTTAATGCAACAACTCCACTGCACCAAACGGGCACAGTTACATAGAAGAGCAAATTTATTCAATGGAATAGGGGTTGCCTGCACTATTACAGACCAATTTCAAAGATAAAAGCACATATGACAACTAAATCATTAATGTGAGTGATGGTTCTAGGATATAGCTAGCGAAAAGCACCAATATACAGCTTATCCTTTTTGCTAGCTACCAGCTTCATGTATTACCATTCCTCCTTAATAGGATAGAGTGATCAATCACCATGAGTCTAATAACAATTAAGTACACTTATAGTATAGGAAATAAAGGTTTTAAAATTGCATAAAGAAAAGGAAATATTTACACCAGCTAGCAATAACTTATTTCAGTATTCCCTCCAGACAGAATAAACAACCATTTTGAGTTCAAATACAATGAAATGCATTACATTATTAAATATTTTGTAGTAGAACAAAACCAATAATAAGGTGAACAAAAAGGAAAGAGAGAATGAAAATACACCAATGCAAAAGAAGGCTAACAAATAAACATGTTTGTAGTCAACTGAAGTAGTAGGCAAGGCCATCTAGTTCCCTAACTTAGGCAACCTTGCTTCTAACAATATGAAATAATTGTTGGTAAAATCAGAATTGCTCATGTGAGACTCTTGGAACAAATGAATTACCAGAGTCACCACACTCTCACTAAACCAAGTATATCTGTGACTTTCCAATCTTTTGACAAAGATGAATTAGAGTAGCAGCTAATGAATGCTCCATTAACGAAGGCAACTTTTAACGTATGGAAAGCATGACATGAATATATTCGAAGGGAAAGATCAAATGCATGACAGAGGTTGAATGATGTCTTGTCAGGGCATTAACAAATCAATAATCATGCTAATGTTGAAATGCCCCCTTTATCAAATCTTGGTGGAAAACAACAATGCAGAGTTGCATAAACAGGCACCTTCACTTATGAATGAGATGTAGAAGCTGCTTGCTCATACATCCATGAAGACTGAAGAAACAGGTGATAAGAAGATGGCAGGTCAAGCTACCTGTTGATAATCATGGAACAAAAATGAATACCTGAATTTTGTGAAAAGAAATGAAGTCTTAGGAGAACATTAGTGGAAGGTTTTACAGGGAAATATTAGGTTATAAGCTGTCCATATTGTGCAATTATTGTTCATATGAGAAGTCTATCCTGTTTTGACAGTTTGGTTTCTTTAACTGCTAGGATTTATGACCATTAAATTTGACCAATAGGTGGAGTGGGTTTTGAGATTTGTTGATTTGTGCAGGGTTCTAGCACCCGACTTTTGTGATTAAATTGACAGTAGTACAGCCTAATTCTCAAGAAAATCATTAAATTAACAAACTTAAGTTATAAGATTCTACAATGATGGCTGAAATTCAACATCTTTAACATGACAAGAAGCAGAATTTACAGATGGCAACCACAGAGCAAAATTTAACACCATTCAACTTCCAAATAATCCAATTGTGACTCAAAAACATTATGCACTGGAATTCCAGTACAATGAAGTACACAAAATGGTAACCACCAACAATTTACCTGATGCTCTGGCTGATTCTGGTAGCCCATGTTGCGCCATTGAGCAATTGTCATACCATGAAAAATAACAACACTAAAATAGGCATCAAGCAATAGTATACGGTCTGCTGATATAGATGCTACATCCAACAACGCAGGTGCAGGTGGTGAGTTAAAAGAATATGAAAGCAGTGAAGGCTGAATCATGACAACAGAATTGGTAATGCTCTCCCGATTTAACAACATACGGAAATAAGCAGTCTCATCCGGACTATTGTTAAATACCTGCAGCAAGAAAGTACTTCAAGAACATTGCATCAAACAGTAATCAAAGTTCATAGCAATTATACAATATTTCACCTGTACAAATTGCGATCGCCGAAGATTAAACATAAATTGTGGAAATATTGAGAAATTTGGATGCAATGTAAATGATGCAGGATCATCTTTTCTATAATCACCAAATCGTGAGCAAAGGCGGATGAGGGATCTGTCTAACCATCTTGTTGCATCAAACTCTTCCTGGAAATACAGACAAATCACAATTACTACATAAGACCTACATGGTTTGCAGAGGGTCAAGTGCAAGTAATCTTTAGAGGAAAATGCAAGTACCATAAAATATTATTTTCAGTATTTTGTTCACCATACAAACTAGAACCCACCTAGTCTAGTTTTGCATGGATATAAGGGAATGAAGTTATAGGTCAACAAACATAGAGATACAAAACCGTTAGTGAAAAAATATGGAAAATTAGAGCATAACTTCACGAACAAAATGTTGTAGATATTAGGTAATACAGAATATTTGAGGATGCACCCAAATTGTTGCTGATGATGAAGATCTTAAAATAAAATATAAAAATTGAATTTTACATGCACAACATGCTATGTTGATTTCTTGGGAAGTGTCTTGTGTAAAAGTATACAAACATATCTATGTGAAATCAATAGTTTACCTCCATCTCCATCTTCAAGGATATATATCTTGCTAAAACAACAGCTGCAGTTTCCTGGTCAAACCCTTCAACCAATTCCTGCACATGCAGTAATTTTTCACATAAGCAAACAAGTAATCATAAATGTAATATGTATTTCAATGATAAGCAAGATAAGTATGGCTAACGGAGAGGTGTATTCTTGATAGACACATAAAGATGCTCTAGCATGCTAGCTGAAAAGTAAATCAACAACTATGTAACCTGCAAACTTAATCTCATTTACTTGTTCTGAAGTCATGCAAAACTTCCTAGCAAAACTCTTTTTTAAATTACACAATCATGCAAGCAACAAACTTGCTTGTATGCAATGCTGATACACGCACAAGTTTGATCAACACATCAAAGATGCAGCGCTTTAACAAAGCAAGAAATGGCCCAAAAATTCACAAGCCTAAAAGGCAAGTAAACCAAACTTTTCATCATTTAAGACTCTGTTACTAAATCAAATTTGCAATGCAGAGGATTGTAATTCAGCAAAACTCCCAAGAAAGGTTAAGCATAACTTCTACTGCGAGCAACTTATAGTACAAATGGGCCACCAGGCTGACCTGAGACAAAATGAGTAAGTCTACTGTCAGGCCCAGCTTAAGCTAAGGAAAAGCAGACTTAAACCACACCCGTGCAGCAAGACCCAAATGATTCCAGGGGAAGGATTGGCCACCCTTGGCATATATGTGACCCCAGCCACAAAGCCAATACTGAATATATGTACAAGTGCATCCATATTAACAAAACAATTTTCATTTACAATAACTATCCTCCTCTCACTTTCTCTCTCTAATACAACACATACAGCAGTAAAAGTGCACAGTAATCAATATATGATTCTAAACAATCTCTAATAATAACCCTTATTCTCCTCTCTTCTTGACCCTTATCTTTGTTTTGCCTCTGCAATGTCCTCCCAGGCCACTACCGGGGGATTTTCCTCATGAAAAAACCCAACCCCATCCGCATCCACATGCCAACCTCCTGCAGCCACATTCCCAAAGCCCAGCCCCCACCCACATGCTGGCCACTGTCTTAGACCCATAGGGCCACCACCTCCATATTTCGTCCACCTACCATTAATTTAATTAGGTATGCTTATATCTCCAATATTCTTTACATCCAAGACAAAAGTATTCTTCAATATGGAAATCAAGCATATCATGATGATGATTATAAAAGCATAGAAAAGAAACAAGTATAGTATATATCAAGTTGGGCTTGCATAAACTTTCAAACAAGACTCAACTATTATGGATTTTATGATCTAAAATCAGAGAAATATAGCAAAAGAATAATAACATGTCATAACTAACCTCCGTATTGGCAGAACCATCCAACCATCTCCTAGTGATAGTTGTAACTCGTAGCCTCATCTGACCTTCAGGATTCTGATAGCTGCAGGAAAGGACTGTTAAATATCGTTCACCATGACAGTAGCAGAATACCAAAAGAGAGAACCGAAATGGAAGCTGTATGATACTTTGTTAAAAACTGTATATATAATTGTGGATTTGGAATTCCTGGCTGGCTTGACCGTTCACTTGGTGATACATCAAAAAAGACAGTCAAACAAGTACTCTGATCGAGACCACACATCCTCCATGAAGTTGTGTTCCCCTGACCTACAACCGTATCAGCACAAAGAGCTCCTTTCTGCAAGTGTCACAACAGTAAGCAATACATTGATTATACTTAACTGAAGATATGAATTCTATACCATCATCCAGAAGCATTAAGATTTACTTGGACAACCTTTTCCAAAGATGTACATGGTCCAATAACTCCCTGAATTTTGATGTCCTTGGAACAGTTGATCTCGAGCGTACCACTGGAACAAAAAAGTAACACTCAGTATTAATACATATATGCCACCACCATAAGATATGCACATGGGCAACAGAGTCACCAAGTGAATAGATGATTAAGAAAATGGAACACAAATAGGAGCCATAACCCTGAAAATGAACAATGCTTTCCATGCAGCATATAGTTAAGTACAATAATAATGCTGGCAAATCTTCTCAAAAACTAAATAATGCTGGTAAAACAAATTTCTGAGAAATGAGAATACTGATTATTGGAAAAATTTTGCATGAATATTGAACAAAATGTAAACCATGTGATTTCTCAGCCTTTAGCTTGTTTTTTGATATCTATTTATAAAAGAACATGAATAGGTGTCACTTTTATCATTCCAGCATTGATATGTACCAAGGAGTGAGTTAAATCCTTTCCATAATCCAATAAGAAGATTAGCAGGATGTCCGGTAAGTCTTAATATTATCTCAATAGGAAAAGTGTCTGAATTTGCACTGTTGAATGATACTAAAACAAAGTTTATTTATCAAGAAAAAAAAGGAAAACAAAAACCAAATACAAGACTCATCAATCTGGGGCTGATCTAATGCCTCTAAAGCACTATAGCATTCTCAATTCCTAGAATTTTCAGAAAATAGTTTTAAATCAGATTTTATTGAAGAAAGATATATAAGATTTCTGCTGAAAGTTATCATATATAGTTTATGATACAATTAATCTGCTCCACTGGAAAGTCAATAAGTATAAGATTGGTGACAACAGTTATCATTTTACACAAGCATTGGCAGTGACAGCCAACAAGCATAGACAAGAATAATGATACAATACACAGGTGCATAAATGGTTAAAACTATGAGAGGGGGGAGGGGAAAGAGAGAAGATAGAATGAATATATTATAAGAAGGTTTGAGGATAAATTGAGGATAACCAATTTTGATATGTGCAAGCAGGAGATTCCATTGATTAGGCCATACATATATAGAAAATGGGAATAGACTAAAGAAAATTCGGATAGAGGTGGCATAGAGAATTTTACAGAGGAATTTTTGTTTGCATGACTCAATTATTTTTAGGACAAAGGACTGAGCAAGATACACCAAAGATTCAAATCTCAAGGATCAGTAGCTGACAAGTATGGTATGGTCCTCAATACAGAGGCAATATGCCTTGGTGGTAATAAGCAAAAAGAAATTTAAGCATATCAAGTGGTACAGGGTCAGCATGGCATGATGCAGGCCTGGTTTGCCCAGTTCCAATGCATATGACCATATACTACTGGCTAATGGCCAATAATGTATGTACAAGCCAGTAAAGGACCAATATTTATGACATTTTACACCTTGCGGGTACACAAAGCAGACCCCATATTCAAGGGATAACACTTTATGCTTATGCATGTGGAGTGAATTATACAATCTTCACACACAGTATATATAACCATATCAAGTTAATTCCCAGTGCATATAACTAGGAAAGACCCTGTCTAACACATGACCAACAGGTAACGCAGTGGAACTCACTTAAAAGAAAGACCAAGGGATTGTTCACCATCTTCAAATATTCGCTTGAAAGAGTCTTTAAAGACTGGGTGTCCAAAACTTTCAGCCAGAACAACAAGACCACCTGTTCTTTCAACGGCAACTTTCATTTCTGCAACTCCAACCTGGACATAAATATGACAGTGAGAAGTTATTCCACAGAACATAAGAAATGTATGATCTTTATTTAGTTAACAGCAGTCAAATAAATAAAAAGCAGCAAACTTTTTTACAAAGTGACGTGGACAAATTTTAGCCAAAGGAGAAGATCACTGATTGCATCTCTCTCTCTCTCTCTCTGTGTGTGTGTGTGCGTGCGCGCGTGCGTGCGTGCATGTGTGCATGCGTGCTGTTCTGAAAATGATAAGATAAGAAGGGCTCACTTTATATGCCAGCCAATTAATTTGGCAGTTTTAAGCATCGAGATTCAAATGGCAATATAACATTCGCATGCTTGCATAAATGTAATCTTCAATCTATGTTACAATATCCTGACCTCGAATAAAAAGAACAGGTGAAGAATGCAAGGGTGCATAAATGTAAGACTGCAAAGTCGCAGACTTTCTAGTTGGTGCTACATGGTTCCATAGTGTTGCATAATTGTATGTGCCACAGAAATAATTTCTTTAATATGATGCAAACCAAATTTCTTATAATTTTTTACCCCATTTACTGTAACTCGAGGTCAATTAACGGCATATAAATGTAAGCAATGTCAGAACTTTGAATTGAGCTCAATGCAAGTGTGATCCTAAAGGGTAATTTCCAACTTCAAACAACTGACATCAAGGAAATGAGAGTGTCGCATGGCATGCTATTATCAACAAGATCATGCATAGTTAATCAAGGTCAATTATATGCATATATGGTCAGAAATCTACAAGCCACCATGTATTTAAGTCGATTATATGTGTATATATGGTCAGCATTTGGCAAATAATAGTCAAAACAGCAAGGATAGCTGGGACATAATCCTTACAATTCCTAAAAGTAACTTCTTAAGCAAGTTACCAGTGTGAATAAAATATAGAGTTACATGACTTAGTTGACTTGCATACATCAGAGCATCCAAAAATGGGTCCCCTTGCTTTAATAAATACATACATACTCATACATGTACTGCACATGCATCATGCCTGTGCACACACATATAAAGATAGAATAAGAGAGTAAACCTGCACATCATGGGGCCAGCCTCCCAGCTAGTAAATGAGCAGGCCTTGGCACAAATTTCGAGAACATCAGGTTTTGTCAGATCTAGAAATCATGGGCCAGACCACTTTTCTGGTTAAGTCTGATTCGATCAAAATTTACCTTGACATGCCCAGTGGAGCTATAAAATCTTATAATATATTAGTTATATATAGGAATTGTGGTAGAAACTGAAAACCCTTAAAACCCCTTTATGTCGATTGTGTTTTCCCTATTTTCCCTATACTTGCTCTATCCTTTCCCCTCTCTGTCCACTTCACCCCTCTTTCTTCCAGCCCTTTTACACTCCTGTTTTCCCCTTTCCAAACAGCCCCCCCCCCCCCCCAAAACCGGAAATAAAAAATAAAAGAAAGAAAGAAAGAAGAAGAAGAAGGAAAAGGAGGGAGAGAGAGTGCAGCAATGCTACCATGCTGGAACCCTAAGAGATGGGTTGATTGGGTTGAGCTCGGCCTCAGTCGCCAAGGGACGAAGCTTAATCACCAAACAAAGGCTAAGGCTGTCAAGACTAGGTCCAAGATTAGGTCAAATATATCTCAGACCAGCCCAATGGAGCTTTATTCTTGCTTATAGCCTAGCCCAGCCATTGCCTAAGCCTAATCAGAAAATCCATTAATAAGAACAGGTGAGTCATGTGACAATGGCACAACATCTGAATCCACAAAATCCATTAGATACAAAAACCCATTATTATATCAAGATACCATACATCCCAGTAGTTAATGGATAAGTCAATTTTCCAAATAAATCTTTCAAAGAAGTTCAGGTATCCTTTACAAAATGATAAGCCTCCATGCAGTTACAATTATCAGCCAAGATTGCCCCACAAAAAGCATGGTGGTCCTTTAAATTCCAAAGTCTAATCTCCAACTAGATTTCTTCAGCAAAGATTTACACACAATCTGGTATGGTTTGACAAATAGCTAGCAGGCTGTATGAACTTCTCATAACAGAGACATCCTCCTTATATGAAGTGAGACAGATAAATATTAAATCTATGCCCCCTACACATAAGCATTCTTCAACCCTCCAGAACTCTCATCATCTTATGCCAAAACCTCTAACTGAATCTACACAGAAATCCAAGGGCTGCATAATTCTCCTCCTTCACATCAAATACCGACACCCTTAATAAATCATTGTATTCTTTTTATAAGTTTGAATTTCTAATCTAGTTCAGCCAAAAAGGATCGAGACTTTCTATATCAGGCCTAGATATGGCAGCAGATGGATTGAATTGACCCACTTCCAATCAGGAACATGTTCAACAAAAAAGTATAGTCCAATCCAAATAGAAGTGACTAAGAGAAGGCATGGTCAGAAAAATATGACCAGTTTAGAACATGGATTAGACATAGATCACTAAGTGCCCCAATCCAAATTCGATCCAACCTGAAATTAATACACCATATTCACAAACCTCCTGAATTTAAGAAATTATTCTTAAATTTATTATAGGTAGTAATTATTTCATTTTGTTGATTATAATTTATACATGGTTGTCAATCAAATGTTACACAGCATAGGCGTTTGATACCGTCTACATGTTGTTTATTGATATTTGTCTTGCATTATATGTTTATGATATAAATTGTACAGGTTTACTATGGTTTGCATTTGTAATATCCTTGATCTGTTTCAATACAAAAGTTCATGGACCGATATTAAAAAAAAAAAAAAAAATCCTAAGCCCAATTTAATTCGATCTGAACCAGAATGAAATTAGGCTCAGTTTCAATTTTTTAACTCAATTCAAATATGGATTGGATTTGAGTTGTGCCCATTTACGAGCCAACCAACTCACTTGCAGCGATGATACTAGACCTTTCGCATGGTCATTTTTAACATTTTTGCCTATGAAATAGACCATTGAACAAGTGCACAATTAAATGAAATTACACGACGATGCCAGGTTCAGCAGTTCAGCCAAAAAAGCACCTTCTAAATGCATAAGTTCACATTGTCATTACAGATTAGCAGCTTTTTATCAGCTATCCTGTCCAGCATCCATCAGTAAATACCATCACATAGGTTAGCACTCTGATTCAACCCTTCAATTTTCTAGCATTACACACTGTTTTAAGCTAACACAGCATCAGTATATTCCTATGACATAGGACCAACAGTCATATTCATCACAGAACCAAATTCAACAAAGAAATATATGAACATGTGATCTTACATACAAAAATTTTTGGAAAAGAACTGCCGAAAGAATCAAAGGTTACACAAACCTGATCAAGTGCAGAAGCAAAAAGGTCCAACACATGGCCCTGGTTAACTAGCTGTTTGGCAAGATTATCATAAAATTTAACAGCTTTGTGGAAATGTGGAGCTGCATCTTTGTCAAGATCTTTATGGGAACGCACTGGCTCTGACAGATCTTTTGAGACAATCTGCAATACAAATGAATAGAGCCCCAAAAATTATAAAGATTGAACAACAGAAACATACAAAATAATATCTGAGGTAAACAAAGGAAATAATAGTATGTTGGGCATATACAAGAGGCCTTTTTTGTAGCGTCTTTGGATATAAAAGTATGCATTGGTAAAGGAATCATGTGGATATATTATAACACAGCTAGCCCATCCAGGGAAATATCTGCTAAGCTCTATTGTACATGAGGAATCCACCTCAAGAAGGACAAGGAAAAAGAATTAGGCCATCATGAAATTGAACTGAACTTTGTTCTTCAATCAATCTGAAACTGGGAAGGCATGCTTGCACTTGTAATATGAAGGCACCATAGGATAAAATCTAAGAGAAATGCATTACAGTTTTAATCTTTCAGTAGATAATCAATACTAACTCTCAAACAGCTAAAGAGAACCAAAAATCCTGATCAACTTTAACCATAATATGAACTAAAACTGGAAAATGAATGAAATAAAGCAGAAAAACGAAAACTTCAACATGGGTGTTGTCTGGAGAGACAAAAAAACTTGATTCAAATGTGCAGCTAAATGTCTGATTTAGCAAGAGGAAACAACAAGATACAAAAACATAAAGGTTGATTTTTCAATATCGTAATTTTGAAGATTTCAGATGAAAATAATAAAGTGCTTCTTTAAATGTTAACTTACAATGTCATGTTTGAGTTCAACTATCCCAATGACTGACTTTTTACGTGTACAGAAAGGTGTATGCAAGTAACATTGTTGTTCTTCCATAAATTTTAAAGAGCAGACACTGGATATAGCTTAGGCCCAATTCCAATCTTTAAAATCTACAATAGAAAAAAATTGGTAAGTAATCTGTGTATAACAAGCTAATTCATATTAACATAGATTCTCAGTCCTCGTCATCATAGTCCACTTAACACCTACTGCTGCTAAAAACTTGTAATGGTTGCTCAAGTGCATAGTGCAACTAACTTGGATGCATATTGGGTAGCAATGAGTATTCCATCAAATGCGTACTTTTGCAAGAGGCACATCTTTGATTTCAGTGTATTAAAATATGGTGCATAAGGCCGCATATCCATTATGCAGTCCCTTGATAGCACCGCAATTGCATATATGCATTTAATATATGCAGTCATACTGCATATAGATAGAAAAGACAGTCATTTAACCCTAGGTGACCATGTATCAGTTAAAATTTTACGACTACATATGTGGCCCATTTACCATTATGAGGCCAAACATGTGGCCCACTCTTATGTGGGCCTTTGTGGATAGAGCATATGCAAACTGATATTTAGGTCAGATGTTGGTTTTAATAATGTTATAACTATCGCTATTAGGATTGAGTACTAAGCACTAACTATTAGTTATCATCAAGGCTTCACCAAACCATGCCGAACTGGTTGATTACCAGTATGATTCAACCAGTCAAATCAAGAGAATTTCTTAAATCCCTCCTCCAACTCCATTGATGCCCTTGAAGGTTGAATCCCTTGCCTCCCCGCTCTATCCCCCTCCCGGTTCCTCCTTCAACCTCAATCCTTTGATGGTGTTCCATCCACGTCCAACAATGACAATGACATCCGAGATAGGTATGTCCTCTCTCTCTCTCTCTCTCTCTCTCTCTCTCTCTCTCTCTCTCTCTCTCTCTCTCTCGGTCCATGCCTTCGAATGGCTCAAAGTCCTTGAAGTCCTCATGAAGCCCTTGCCTCCCCTCTCTCTCGCCTCCTCCAGCCTCTATCCTCCAACGATGCCATCCGACAACAATGATGACATTCCAGCCAAGTGAGTACTCTCTCTCTCTCCCTCCCTCCTTCCCTCCCTACTTGTCGCTCGATCCAGAGCTATCGAATGGGTTGAAGCCCTCATAAAGCCCTCAACTCCACTCTCCCCCTCTCCTGCCTCCTCTGACCTCCATCCTCCAAGGATGTCGTCCAATGGCATCTCGTCCATGTTCAACAACAAGGAGACCACATCTCGTTCAGGTTAGTCCTCGCCCTCTCCCGGTCCCCATTGTCAGAATCAAAGGCCTCGTCCTCTCTCTCTCCCTCATTCCCTCTCCCTCTCGTTGATTCCGATATGCTGAGGTTTAGTATGGTACAAACCAATACCGTAAAAAACCAGTCACCAATCAATACAACTTTCAATACCGGTTCAGCGAACCTTGGTTGTTACTATGAATATTGATATAATTATTCAAAAAAATATTACTCACGTTATTGTTGTTTGTATGGTACTTAATATATTTTATTTATTTCTATATAGTTTAAATGTACTAACTGCATATGCACCTGCAAGTCAAATGTTTCAATGTAGATTTGCAATTAATGAGGCTGCAAATGCGGACACAACCTCGTATGCACTGCAACTAGGCTGGACCACAAAGTCATCGAGTGTTTGCATAGGCTCAAGAGTAGTTAATGTGGCAAAAGCACAACCAGATTGTGATGATTACGGATGATAAGCCACTTTATGAAGAAGAACATTAACTTTTGAGTGACTTTTAGAGAATTAGTAGCTTAAATACATGTCTTGTTTAATAGTTGCGTGCTTTGAACATATTTTCATGCATCACAATTGCTTTTTCTTTTTGATAATTCGTATTTGTTTTTTGATGCATTGATATATCTGAAATTTGAGTGCAGTTTGTACTTTGTCAGGAAATATTGTTATTCTCTAGGCTAACAAATCATACTATGCTAAAATAAGCTCTCAAATAGGTCTAGATGTGTTTATTTATTGAAATTTGACATATTTATCAAATTTTATAATATCTATTTATTTTAAAAAATATACCAATTTCACAAGTGCCTATATATGCACCCGCATATTGCATATGCACTATGTAATACCTCGGCTGCTGACATGCTGCACCTATTTTCTATAACATGGAGCACAATAGAATAACAATGATTAGATTAAACCTTAGAGCTCTTCTACAATCTCTTAAGGATTGGGTTCTCATTTCTCAACATATATAGGTCATGAGAATTACAATAGCAAGAAACTCGGATTAGTCTAAGCCATTGAATAAAGGTAATCAAGACCCATGAACATATTCATAAGAAATAAAAGCAAGCCATTAGTACTTGGTTTGGAAGAACCAATTAGATGCTTCTAATTTACTTGCCACTGGTGCATCTTAAAACCATATATTATAAAGTTGAAACAAGTACAATCTGAAGTTATAGATTAAACATTTCTAGCTACTATTAGATCTAAAAGTTTAATTATCAAAAATCTAGACTTAAAGAATCCTCCAAATTTAAGTCCACCATTTTTTTTTTTTTAATGTAGATCTCATCTGAAAATCCTCTTGGTAAAACAAGCTAATCATCAAGAGCAAAACTGGGTTAATAGATGGAAGCTTCAACACTAATCAATTGTTGGACAAGATCTTGGAACCTTAAAACAAGGTAACATAGATACACAATGTATCATAATCACCTGCCAATCACATTCATCAGTCTTGTCTGACAATTTGTCTTGCAATAGATGCAATAACTTGGACCACCAATGCCTAGATCCTTGACAACGTTAGAACCTTAGTAATATGTATCATCTGTTGTTTGATGCAATTTGCCACTAAACTCAAGACATAAACCTTCAACTAATGGTTCTTAACAATCAAATTCTAGTATTTGTTCATAGTAGGCCATCGATTAAGGTTTGACGCAAATACTCCATCCCTAAGGTAGGTAATAACTTACAGCACAATCTGATAATCAGTAAACCTATTTCCATAATTTGGACCACAAGGTATCCTTAGACCTGTGCAACTCCAGCTGGGCCTGCTCACCCTGATTTTGGCAGGCTTGGGCAGTCAAGTTAATTTTGACAGCCAGGCTTGGGCTCATAAATTAAAACCCAACTAGGATTCAGGTTGATCTCCAGCTGAGCCAAAAATACAAAGGCAAAGCCCAACCATTAATAAAAACATTAATAAAATATAATTTTTTTTCATATTCATGCTTTTATATAATAAGCTGTCCAACTCTCACTCTAATCCCAAATCACCCGTGGACTTCTATTCTCCCTTCCTCCTCCCTTGCCACTGCTGTAGCAATCCCCAATAGGTCTACCCCCTTCTGCCTCTCTCTAACTCCCTACCACAACCACCGTTGTTGAAACTCAAGACCAACCATCTCATTCTTCCTTTATCCCTCCAATCCCTCTCAATCACTCCCCCCTTAACCCTTTATTTCTCCCTTTCCTTCAATGCTACAACATGGCCATTGGTCCTAATAACTCCTCTTCCACATTCCCCCACCAATTTGACATTGAAATGAATATAGGAATTTTCAGGCCAGTCAGGTTGTACCAGAGTTGTAGGACTTTATCTTTGGGTCAGGATCGAGCTTGAGCCTATAAACTATGCCTAAGACCAGGCCAGGCTCGATTCAGCCAAATCTTTGTTGATAGCATGTCTTGGCTCAGCTCGGACCTAGCTGATGCATAGGTCTTGTCGTCCTCATCTTATGACATCAAGTCCATCTCTTGTGACAAAAGACAAAATATTTGAAGAGATTATTCAAACTCACGCTCCAAACTAAGAATCCTACTAAATTGATGCTAGGTGATATATATATTTAGATCAAGACTTATTAAATGTATTTGCACATGATGTTGAACTTTTAAGAAAATAGACAGATAAAAATGAGACAAAAAATGGATGGGGTTGAACAATCATAGGGACAATATCTAAGCCCGTGCATACATAGGTCAAAACATGAAATCCATCATGCATGAAGTAGGAAAAAAAGGTGGGACCATACTAGCTTTTCATGAATCATCTTCAATCTAATCAAGATGGCTTCACCCCTACTTATATGAACCACTATAACTTTAACCCTCAAAACTACACTTATCCTAGCCTTTGTCAACAATAACAGTCAAGATCTGTAAATTAAGGCATCATTTGGCATCATTCATTTTTTGTCTATCTCCAAAAATAACAAAATGGAAATTCTTCTTCTGAATTTTTGTCTAAATTTTTAAAAGTATATGCTTATTATAGTCAATTATTTTTAAACATGAAAAATGACAATTGTGGTGGTCGCAGTGATGTAAATGGCGAGGATGGCAGCAATAATGGTAACAGCGGCAGCAATGGCAGTGTTGGTGATGGGAATGGAGACAATGATGACAAAGACAACAAAGGCAATGGCGGCAAAGACAACGATGGTGATGATGGTGGTACCAACAATAGAAATAAAAAAACATGAGTTTATTATTGTTGAAAGTACTAAAAATAAGAATTTTTATTTTGATTTTCCTAGAAATAATAAAATTGACTTTGGGAAAAAAAGGGAACAATAGCATCAAACATGCTTGATTATCTCAATTTCTTTGTTTGTACCTTTAAAAATAGGAAGCAAAAAATAAAAGCAATGCTAAGTAGGGCCTAAGTTTATGAACAAAGAAACAACAAATAGGATGTATGTTTCATCTCCCATCATAACATATGCAGGCCACAATAAAGTTGGTATAAACATCCATGTTTGGTGTTTCTAGCATGCCCAAAAAGGGTATCAAATTGTATATTGGAGAGCTAAAATTCCATCTCAAGCCTCAAAATATGACCCCTAAAAGGTATTACCATAACTAGACAAAAATAAACAAATTGATTAAACCATAAACTAAAACTATATATACCTTAACTATTACTTTTTAATTGGCAGGGGTGACCTAACCTTGCATATATAAAGGCCGTGATATCATGTCTTGATTAAAATAGTACTTTTGAGTATAACCCATGACATAAAAACGAATTCTCATTGATGATCGTTTCACATCCAAATGCATATTATTGTCATTCACAATCATAGATCATCAGAAAATCACATTGCAGACTTAGTTGTCTCATTAAAAGCTGGATCCCTATCTCTTACTATATTGCACATGCAACTTGTAACATACCAAAGGCTTAATTTACAGCATAAGATTTTAAAAAAAAATTATAAGAAAAACAGGTTTGAAGAGGAAACTCGGATATAAAATCCCTATTACCCATTAATAACTAGCACACGACAATAACATAGGTCAGTCAAAGCTGAGTAATGAATTTTGACCTATCCCACGGAAAGTTGATATATAGCCCTATCTTGGCAGCACTATGAATGCCAAATGTGCTAAGCATTCTGCCTGCCCCATCACAGCATGATGTTCCATTGCATTCACTACAAAATCAAGCCATCATCCCAAAATGTAAGGGCATATTTGCAGCCCACCTCCATAGCATACCTCATTAAAGGACATTCTCCAGTAAAGATACCGACAAATATTTTCATCAATTGAAATCCCAGAATAAAAGGACTAGAAAGCAAGAAGGATAACTGTTACGAGGTCTTTAAAATTTTGTTCCAACCACATGACTTCTAGCATTGCAGATGGAAAGTATTGAAAAAGAAGTACCAGGTCACAATTATCCAGAGCTCCACTTAAGACTTGGGCAACTCAAGAATAAATTTGATTATTCCACATGCAAGAAATCTAAGTGTGCAAACATCAAAATTTAAGAATAAATTGCATCAAGGAAACTAGGAACAATTACCATTCCAGGGCCCTCAGTACATGGCCCGCCAACCAAAGCTATGATGCGAGCCCCAGTGCCAGGCATGCAAGCTCCGAGTAAGCCAGCTGCAACACTGAGAGCAACCCCCGTGCAACGGCGAGGCCGGTTTCCAGCTTCCACCGGCCACTGATCCGTCTGAAGCTCATCTAACAACTGCAATAAGTGGCAAAACCAGTCTTTTTCTAAGAAAATAATTTTTTACGGGGATAAATAAAAAGCGCGTTCGGTAATCGTTTTCTGGGGCGTGCGGACACGCATAGACATATCCATCAGCCAAACAACAGTCGGTGGGAAGAGAGATAAAAGAAGAATCTCACCGCATTAAGAGTATATTCACAATCGGAGGCCGGGAGCAGGAACCTGTTCACAGACCCAGAAGGATGCAATCCGTTGGCCTGGGGCCCCGCCTTTGGATACCCAGCGGCCCCGGCGGCACCAGGGCGAATACCGGCGGAGGAGAGGCCGAGTTGATCCAAGATCTGCTCCTTGGATATCTCCTTGGTGCCGCGGAAGACGTAAATCTTGGACAGATCGGAAAAGCCGAGCTCGTGGAGGTGGACCTGGGTGCCGAAGGTAACGAGGCCGACGAGGGCGTGGTCAGGGAGGAGGCCAAGGGCACGGCGCATGGCGGACTTGACGAATCCCAGCTCCTCCTCGATAAGGCAGGTGTCGAGGACGAAGAGGAAGATGGGGGCCGGGACGGCGGCGGCGGCGGCGGCGGCGGCGGAGGCGTCGAGGGACGGTGGAGCGTACTCGACAGTGGTACACTGGGGATAGAACTCGCCGGGGACGTTGGTCTCGCTGATGGCGGCGTAGTGCGGCGGGAAGTGGTTGCGGGAGAAGCAGATGGGGCAGATCCAGATCTTGGCGGCGAAGTCGACGCGGGCGAACGGGTTAAGGACGGCGGCGCAGGGGGGCTTGCACCGGAGCGGCGCGTAGGGGAGGACGAGGAGGGAGGGAGAGGCCCGGATCGGGGCGATACACGCCGCCACGGGGATCACGCACTTGCTCGCCTCCACCTTGGATCGGGGCCACGCGTTCCACGTCATGCGGACGCCATCTGGGCCGTCGGGATCCGCCACCGCCGCTCCTGCTCCGCCGCCACCGGCCAGGTCCGCCGCCATCGTCGCGGTCGTGGTGGTAGATCGATCTTGGGTGCTCGCTCCGGCTGCCTCGTCGGTTATGGCAGGAGGTGGGGGCGGGGGGTGTGTGGAGGCTTCGCGTAATCGCGTCGGTGAATACAGAGTTGTGTTGGTGGGGCTCTCGGGTGGGCCGCCGGGGCTTTATTTGGATCCAGTTAAGGATGGGTCATGCACTCTAGCGGACTGTAATAAAGCCCTCCATCACAAGAAGACCTCCAGATGTTCTCCTAATTGCCCTCGATTGGGTTAGGGGTCGATCAGAAATCCGATTCGGCTGAAACATGATAGATTTTATCCGATTTATTTAAATTCAGAGATGAATATAAGGATTAAATATAATATTTAAAAATGTTTGAGTCGAATAATAGTATGCTTCACATATAATATAATCTAAATCTATCTTGCTCACCAACGATGGAAGTCATCTCCCTTTTTTACTAAAAAAATTATTATTATTAAAATTTATAAAATATATATATATTTTTAAAATTATAATAATTAATTATTTTTATTTATTTTATATTTAAATTTTTAATTAGTTTGATTTATATGTCAATTATTTTTTATTAAAATATATTATAGTGATTAATGTATATTGAGATTCTTTTAATCCCAATTGATAAAAAAATAAATTATAATTTTTATTTATATAGTGGTGACATCTTATTGATGACAGGTGGTTAATGAGCATAATTTAAGAAAAATATGTCGCTCATCCTTTCTTACCTGAGAGAGTGCAGTGGAAGAAAAAAAAAAATTGAAAAAAAAATATATATTATAAAAATTATGAGTGGACTCTATTTTCAAGATCAGGGTGAGTATTATTGTAGCCTTTCTCCAGTAAATTAGTCGGCTGAAAGCTGAGTGCGATGGATAATAGATACCTAAAAAAAAATCTTTTTGTCCAAAGTACGATGAGGAATCTTTTGATGATTAAGTTAATCAAAGAAAAAAAATTGCTTAAAAATATCAATGATAAGAATGGAAGCTTATAGTATAAAAAGTTTACTAAGTATCTCTTAACTTATCGATATTTATATGACTGTATAACGTACATAGATGATTATTATATAGATAGTTAATATTTTTATTGAATAATCATCATGTCATTTTGAGTAAGTAGCCGATCAAACATTGAATATCGTGAGAAACAATCTGCTAAATAGCAAGTATCTCCAGGGAGTCGAATCAAATCTGGTAAACATCGACTTGATCAAAATTATAATATTTAGTCGATGAAAATCTATTGGTATTAGTCGGGAAGTTTTTTTAATTTTAATTGGTTGTTCATCAACTCAAGTCGAACTGGGTCTCTCGATTTTTCATTCGGCATGTAGATGGAAAAGGACCAGTTATCGTGATCTTTGCGGGTCTGGAGGCGAGGCGAGAGAATAGTCGGCTTAGAGGATCCTACCCCAACAAGGACCATGCCTATTTCCATTCCCCTCTTGGTCGATTGGGTTGAGTTCAGATCTGCGTGCTGGTGGCTGTTTTCTCCAGCGTCGAACGTATTTGTTCTCGGTTGAACATCTTGCACCTTGATCCGTCAACTCATACTTTGATGCGCCATTAATGTATGGAAAACCTAAACATCAAAAGAGCCAGAACGCCCACTCGAACTTCTGTGGGTTCGATGCCCCTCCGTCCATGCTGAATCATACCGGGATTCGGTGCTCATATCGGTCAAGTTAGGGAGTCATCATCTCTCTTAACAAAACAATGTGCTCTGCAATTTACGAGATCTTTCTTGTGGGAAAACTTTATAGGAGTCGGAATTCCTGCAGAACCGTTTGGATGATTCGAGGCCAGGCCAGTTGTACCTGATTCTTGATGACGAGTCTGTGGTTGTATTGATTACATTGATGTACCATAGCTACGTTTGTCATTTGTTGGGGACCTTGATCATGATTCCCCATCTCAGAATTCGTTGCATTAATGCATCTGCAGGTTAGTGGCATAAAGACATAGATATTTTTGTTTAAAGGGCCCTTTTCCAAATTGTTGAGGTGCTTTGAGTGTTTCATTTGCATGCAGATGATATTTTTAAGGAAACCATAGTGCTTCAGTCGTGGACAGTGAGAATATCCACCCTTCCCCTCTGACTGCAATGCAGGGGTGATGTAGATCGGCTAGGCTTAGGGGTGATGTTGAACTGCAGGCTGTTATCCTTCAGCACCCTCTTGTAGAGGCACCCTTAAACACAAAGGTGAATTTTCCCTGTATTCAAATGCTAAAAAGGATCACATGAACCATACAAAGTAGAAGGAAATAGATGCTGTAGGATATCATGAATCAGTGTACCTAACAACTGAGGAAGAAATGTATTGCATTATCAACTTATCAAAGCTTTAGGTCTGGACTCTGGAGGGTGGGGGAAATACATGCCTTCTTTTAATATAAACAAATTTTTGTAAACAAATTTCTTTAATGATTAAAAATGTCAGATTGCTCTAAACATCTATTTTTTTTTTTTATCAAAACGGCAACAAGAGTTCAATATAATCATAAACAATATGGTAGTGTTATGTGCTACAGCTTGCTGATTCCATGGCATCTAATTATGTCAACATGCTTACGATTGTTGATTTATGGGGGTGGGTGTGTGTGCGTGTTACAAAATAGTTGCCATCATTCTTTTGTGTAAACTGTTTATCACATCTCGTTGTGCTCTTGCTGGTGGTGTTGCTGATTAATCATTGCATCTAGTATCATGCTTTAAAGGGCTTTTAAGTTAGTTCTTGATTCTGCACGAGTTTCCAAGAATTACTTATTCTTTCCTGAATAGGGTGAGACACTATCTGGTATTATGGTCAACAATGTTTCTTAATTTAACGTTCTAAGTTCTAACTATGCGTTCCAAGGTGGTAATCTGCAGGTATGAACAGCAGTGCGAGTTTAAGTCTGTTTCCTTTGCACCGCTGCAAAACTCTACACCTGGTTAGATTTAATTTAAATATGTTTCTCCGGCGCTTTTGCATAAAACACATTTTCTTACCTGCTTTTCTCTATCCAAATTACATTTGTAGGTTAGACACGCACAAGGAATTCATAATGTGGAAGGTGAGAAGGATCATAATGCATACTTATTGCCAGAGCTTTTTGATGCACACCTTACCCCTCTAGGATGGGATCAGGTACTAGCAGATGTTTTGTGGTCATACAAAAGGATTGCATAATATACCAGAGTTCCCTGTTTCACTTTATTTTACTGTTCATTGCTTGTTTATGTAGTGTTTTGCATAAAGAAATTGAGTGGCAATTCACATGTCAAGTATTTGTTATTTATTGATATTTTTTATTTTTATTTTGAAATTTTTTGAAAGAATTTCAACACATGGTTGTTTCTAAATTTACAAGAAATCAAACCTGATTTATGTCCTGTCATTTAATATGATTTACAAAGCTTGATCCGTTTAAAATCATTGATGCTCTAACATTGAACAATCGTGTCTTGGCTTTCCTACTGCTAATCAATTGGCAACATTGTGACTAACAAAAGATCAGCAACACATAGAAGACAGAAATGTTTCTTGAGGCTGTCATGTGCTGTTTATTATGCAAAATTGCGCCCAGCAATATTTTGCAAGGAGTTCATGCAGCTATAGTCAGATGAATTTTCTATTGTGTTTTGGTGTCATGTAGGGGTGTCTTACTATGGACCAATGAAATCCAAAAATTGTGATGTGATTCATTTTTGAATGAAAAGAAACTGTGGCAATTCCACATCCCTCTTCCACATCATCTTTTCTACTGTTCATTCTTCTTTTCCTTGCATTGGCTGTAGGGCTAGTGTTTGAATTGCAGAGATCTGAAGCACAAAGAGGATGACTTCATAAAGCATTATTTTAATTGACTTGGAATAGATAAGTTAGATAGTGCTAAAAGGATATTAATGGTGATCAGATTTACCATCTACCTAATGTGTTTTTTTCACTAGAGGAGACCAAAGCACTAGCTAGTTGTAAAATTCTTTGATTGTAACAGAAAATGGTTAGTTAGGAAAAGCAATTCCAGAATTGACAGATGGTGCTGCTAAAAGAATAGATCTCTTTGTCTTACCATTATATGTTTGGATAGAAGTATTGCCACCGGGCATGCTTTGGAGTGACAGATATGGAGTGGATTTTCTAAGAAACTTAATGATTCATTATTAATCATCAACCATTTTTGAAGCTATAAACCTTGCTATCTTATAAAACATTTACATTATAAGTACCACTATAATTTAACAATTGCATGTGATTAATTACCTCCTTGAATTCTTTAAGTATCTTTATACCAATGTTAAACAAAAATATGGAATGGAACCATCATGGTGTTAACTTAAATCTACAATAAAAAAAAGGAAATTAAGCAAATCAATTTACCTTTAATATCAGGAATGATAGTTGCTACTGTTCATCAAGTTTCTTTTCTTTGTATTTGATTTATGTTACTGTGTGCATCTGAATTTTTTTATAGGCTTTTAGTTGTCAAGTTCCCCTCCTGAGAAATTTTATTGAATAATGCCATATTTTATTTTCAAATGCCAGTTCATCCTGATCCATCTTCCTGCTCAAAAAGTAAACTTGGCCATAACTGAAATGTAAAATCTATTTTCACAACCATGATCTATAAGAGGCAATGGGCATGGCTTTAATGGATATGGATATATAGCATAGGAATCTAAAGGTTAAGCTGCAGAAAGGAGGATAACTAGAGTGTCTTAATTTCTTCTTAAAATGGTAAAATGATTTTGGGATCTGGAAGTGTAATCAACATGCACCAGTGGGAGTCAAATAAATGGGCTTTCTTATGATGCCTTTTTATTATTGATCTGAACAAATCTCTATCTATCTCTTTGATTGCATGAAAGCAATTCATGTTTATTCTTTAAATAGTTCTAGAATGAAAGAAACACAAGCAATGCTTTCAAACCATGGAGAGTGTCAGCTTGGGTAGAAGCCTGTGTAAAAGCCTGGATTCTAAGATTCTTTCTAAATTCCTACAAAACAGATCAGATGAATAAGAATAAAAAGATTATTACATATAAACTCGAGAATTCTGATTTCCACTACTGTAATCCATCTATGGCATGTTCAATAAAATATAAGTGTTAGTTTATCTATCCATTCATCCACCATCATATGAGCCTATGTGATAATGTGATATTCTAGTTTGTTGTATAGCATGCATGAAAATTTAGGCCTACAGGACAAATGTAAATCTGTTCACATTGATACTAGATATACCAAGGATTTATATAAGTGTGTACTGGTCCATACTTTCTGTGCTGGTAAAGCACCAGTACTAGCATGTTCCCCCTTGGCACCATACCAACACTTGGTTATCACATCCTTTTTTTGGCTTTCCCAAGAGGCAAGCTGTGTGTCGGTACCATGCCATCCCATACTGGTAAGATACTGGTTGGGGTACTGCTACTGATACTTTGGACCCTGAGACATACTCTTGGTCATGCTTGATATTGCTGGTTTAAGCATGCCTGGCTTCAGGTTGCCCTATGTGAGCTGTTCAAGGTATTGCACAAAGGCTTCTTAGTGGAAATCTGCAGCTTTTTTACTATGGATCTAGAGAGGCCACATGAATCAGTGCAGCAGCTTGCACCCAGAGAACTACTTAAGTGCAGTGAAAAGATTACGGTTTCTAGGCCAAGGACTCACTGATGTCCCAAAGATAGAAAACTAACTCTTAGTTAATACTAAAATCCATCAAAATCTTGTGACTTGTATCAAAATCATAATTTCTGTGCATATGTTCTTCCTAGAAATTTGAATACAACTTACCTGTCCAGACTCTGATTCTGGGGATCCTTGATAAGTTGTAAACAATAAGCCATCCAATGGCTTAGCTCAATTCCTGATTAATGATGGAATATGTTTGGCAATGAAAAATTTTGGCTGCTGCTTGCTTTCAAGCAACTAGAGTTAAATCTATTTCTAGTGAAGCTAGAACTCTGAATTGATTGCTTATGGTTTGACATATGAAATACATAACATAGGATTCAACTAAAACTAAAATTATCGTGCTTCTGTAGTTGTTGGCCTGATGCTTGAGCACTTAGCTTTATGGTGCACTAGGCATTTTTGGTCTGTTAGGTGGTGTTTTAGCATTACTGAAAGGGAAAGAATGGGCCATTGTCAGGCCAAACATGATAATTTGTTGCTCATATTGGTTTAACTTGTTAGCTTAGCTAATCTATTCAAACAACTAGTTAAAAAATGCATCATGTTCATGATTGACTTGTTATGTACTTCTTGCTTATTATTCTTCCCTACATGTTTGCTTATGATTGCGTGCCATTGTAATTGGTTGATAATTTGCATAAGCATGTTCATGCATGTGGGCTTGCTCAGAAGATTGATTTGGTTGTCACTTCCCTATTGCTAACATATGACCTTTGCCTCCAATTCTTTACTATTATAAAATACCAAATTTTCATGCTGATTTTATGCAGTCGTTTATGCACTTATTTAGGATAATTTCCCAAAATCAGACATATACACATGTATGTCCTGTCAGTGGCTGATGTATACTACAGCCATGGGGGCCATGGCCCCTATAACTTTGGCGCCCCTCAAGTCCCACTCTTTGCCGTGCCCTGCTCCCAACCCAAGTCTTTGAAATTCTTGACCTTAACTACCTTATTGGCGACCCTTCCTGATTCTCATCCGCTTAAGTCTTCACTTCTCCGTAACTTCAACATGCAATCTTGGAGCAACATGTGGCTCTCGTATAAATTAAATACTTAAATTAAACCACTGGAACTAGCATCCAAATTTTAGTCCTTCAAAAGGCCTACCATATGTATAAGAATGACATTATCTTAATTAAGAAAGTTTTAAAAAATTATCCAATAAAATTGTTGGATATTATCTGAAGTATCCAGCTTCTTTCTTTGGGATTCAGTTTTACCAAACTTCCTTGGCTGAATTGAGTCAGTTGCCAAACATGCAAAGCTTGGAACCCAATTTTTCTTGTTGCTGGAGTTCTGTTTTCAAGCAGTTCCTCTGTAGATCCAATATGATTCTGTGCAAATTTGTTAGAAGCCTCTTTTTATTTCCTTTGTAAAATATTCTTTTAAATTTATTCTTTCAAGATGTAGAAGTGGACTTTTTGGGGATGGTTGATGTTGTTGTTGTTGTTGTTTTATTATCTATCTATCTATCTATCTATCTATCTATCTATATATATATATTGGTGAGTGATTAACATATTTTTGCATGTTTTTAATTTCTATTGATTGAAGGTCCATGGTTTTTCAAGATTATGATAATCAATGCCTTATTCATAGTTTAGAATTTAAATTTCTTTTGAACAATAGTGTTATATCAATAATTTTAATTTTGCATATTTTGTGTTATTAATTATATATTGAATAATTTGAATTGACTGAGATGGTTCGATTTAATTGTTTATAATTTTAATTTGTCAAGAAAACATTATACTTATGTCTTTTGACTTCATCTATATTAATGGTCTTGATTATTTCATGAATATCAAAATGATTATGAATATGATAAGTGTTCAAGCTTGCCCTCCTTGCATAGAAGTTGTGGCTTTGTCACTGTGTTGTATTTTAAAACTATTTGCCATATTAGAACGTTAGACATTCTGGAACTTCTTGTTCAAAATACTCTTAGCATCTCTAATGAAAAGCAATATATGTAATTATTGGATTCTAAATCACTAGATATTTCATTTTTATTGTTTAGGATTGAAGTGAACCGTATCATAAGCAATGTGTTTTGCAGTAGGATTATTTGTATTATATATAGGTTGTGGTTCAACTAACATGTATTGGCATATATTGACTGCTATTGGCCAACACCATTATCTTGCCAATGCTTAGCAAGTCCTCTATGAAATTCATGAATAAACTTTTTATTTGCCATGTATCATTTGTATAACACATAGTTAACATGCTAATGCAAAATGGTTATTAAAACCTTTTTGAGTTTGAAATGCATGTCTGTGTCCCTTATTAGTCTCTAAATGATTTTTTAACAAGAGTTAATCTCCTAATTGTTAAGAAGTTAGCTTATAAGACGACCAAAAGGAGAAACTTATATCAAGAATATATGGTACTCATGGTAGAAACTTGAGAGACTCGTGGCACAAAGTGAACTTGTGATGGAAACTTGAGCAATAACTATGGGAAAGAAATTCTTTCTCCTTGAAGTGGCAGAGAAGTGGAAAAGCGAGAGATGGCACTGGGTTGTAGGATATTCCTTGGTCTTCCTTCTCTTTTAGTTCTTCTTTCTCCCTTTACATAATTTACTCCTATCCTTCGGAATTTCTCCTTGAAGTGGCATGGAAGTGGAAAAGTGAGAGATAGCACATACTTGGGTTGCAGGATATTCCTTGGTCTTCTCTCCCTTCACATAATTTACTCCTATCCTTCTCTTCTTCTTTCTTCTTTCTCTTTCTTTGTGCTGATTTATATACAATACTATTCTAATTTTCAAAAATCTATTTGGGGAAGACTAGTTTGGTGCAACCGTACAAGGACATTGTTTGGTGATGAAATCACTTTATTCAAGAAGCATGGTTTCAAATCTTCCTGCATGACGCTAGGATATGGTACCATCCAAGTGTCAAGATGGGACTGTATCACCATTGCCCCAACTTTCAGATTGGCAGATCCCAGGATATCTCTTGTCCTAAGTGTCATGATGGGTGGGATGATGGCGGCATGGCAAATCCCTTTCCATGGAAAAACTATGATGTTCACATCCCACGGGCTTTAAAACCTTGTCCAAAGCCCCTCCCACCTCTATCTATTACTATTTGGTTTTAAGTTTTAAAACATAATTCTCTTATGAAGAAGATAAGAATATTGCATATTGCGCCCATGTTAATTGATGCGGGATATGATCTAGAATTTAGATGCTATGGTTCTAAAGATGCAACATGCAATTTTAAACCAATGCAAAAAAAAAATTAAGATCAGCAATTAATTAATAATTCAGCAGACAAACAGATCTATTCAAGTTCCAACCTTGATGATTAAGATATAATCATATTAAAGCAAAGAAATTAAGCAGATGGCGGATGAATTCTAGATCTAAAGTTCTATGGATCGTAGGTGATTAAGAAACCACCTATGATTAAGATATATCTCTAGATCTTTAACATGCAAATCTAATAATTAAGGAATAGGAACTCGCTGGGAAAACCAATAATAATCTATTATATATATATATAATAATACTCTATGAAGGAGTACTGTGGTATTGCCACCTCAGCATCTCAGATGATTTTAGTTATGCCACATGCATTATTATTTTATTATCTATAATAATTTAATATATTATTTTTAAATAATAATAGAGTAGTATTTTAAAATTAAAAAAATAATATTTTAAAAATAAAGTAGAAAATAGATAAGAGATGAAAAATATATTAAAAAAATATTATTTTTAAAAATAAAATAAAATAATAATAATAATTCTAATTTATTATTATTTTAAAAAGATAACGTATTATTTATAAATTTTAAAAATAATAATATACTAATTTATCTATTATATATATAAAATAATACTCTATGAACGAGTATCGTGGTGTTGCCATCTCAGTATCTCAGATGATTTTAGTTGTGCCATGTGGATTATTATTTTATTATCTATCATAATTTAAATATTATTTTTAAATAATAATAAAATAATATTTTAAAAAATTAAAAAATAATATTTTAAAAATAAAAGTAGGAAAGGGATGAGAGATGAAAAATATTTTTTAAAAATTATTATTTTTAAAAAATAAAATATTATAAAAATAGTAATAATATTTATAAAAATATTAATCTATTATTATTTTGAAAAGATAGCATATTATTTTTTAATTTTAAAAATAATAACATACTAATTTATTTTTTAAAAAATAATATTTTTATTATTTTTTAAAAATAATATATTTGGAGATCTGAATCAATCCATCGGATCATATCAGATTAAATCTAATAAATTATCCTCAAATAGAGCATGATACTCCATCGATTTGAAAGCCAAATCTTTGTATTTAATAGCCTCCAAAAGTTTGGAGATGGTATGAGAAGAAGTAAGAGGGTAGGGGTGCGATCAGAATTGGCGTTTGCCGAGAGAGAAGGGGAGCCATGGTGAGGCGACATTGGCCAGTGCAGAGAAGGTATGAGAATAGAAAGAAAGAAGAAAAAATAATAATAAAATATTATTTTATAAAAGAAAAGAAAAAAAAAGAAAAAGAAAAAAAAAAGAAATTAAGAAAGAAAAGAAAAGAAGAGAGTTTCTATCTCTTCCTTCAATGGTGGTGCAGGGGATAGCAGTACCGATAGGGGCACCAAGAAGTGCGATCAGATCGATGTTTGTCAAGAGAGAAGAGGAGCAGTGATGGAGCGACAGGGGATGGGATGGCATCAGTAGGCATGGAGAAGGTGTGAGAAAAAGAGGGGGTGGGGCTGCGATTGGGTTTGGCATTTGCTGAGAGAGAAGAGGAGTCATGATGGGATGATAGGGGGTGCAGCGGTACCGACAAGCACGTAGAAGGTACGAAAATAAAAAATATAAAATAAAATATTATTTTATAAAATAATAAAAAATATATCATATAATAAATATATAAATAAAATATTAAAAAAATTAAAAAATATTTATTATGAATATTTATGATTAAAAATTTTAATAATTACAGACCATAATTATCTACCCCGAGCAATGCGTGGGTCTTGGACTAATTTTTTTAAAAATACCATTTGAAGAGATCTCACGAGAGACGCCTCAAATAAACCCTGGAGGAGCAAGTTCAATTTCCTTGGTATCGATGAAGAGATCTCACGAGAGAGACATCAAATAAGCTCTGGAGGAGCGAGTTCAATTTCCTTGAAGATCAAAGATGTTCGTGTTTCGGATTGGTCGCAAGATAGGGTTGTCGTTGCATAAATTGGAAATTCGGCAATGGAATCGTAGTGCAGAATTTAAGTTAGAGGGGAATAAAGGAGAAAAGGGGAGAAAGTAGGGAGAGAATTAGAGGGAGAGGAAGAAGAAAGAGGTGTGGAATATTTTATTCTCAAAAAATTCTGCATCCCCCCTTTTTCTCTTTAACAAGCCTTTTATAGGTGGGAAATGCTTTCTACACCGCAGGCGGTGTAGCTCCACGGACACTGCCCGCGGTGATTCGCGAGCGTGCGGGCCCAGGTGCAAAAAAAATTTTTATGAGACTGTGCAGTTTTTGCGCCCGGGCTTGCGCGCTTGCGAATCATCGTGGGTGGTGTCTGCGGAGCTACACCACCCATGGTGTAAAAAGTATTTCCCTTTATAGGCTAAACTAAACATAGAACAAACCACTTGGAACTCTTTTGCCTTTAAACACCAAAACCACTTAGGACTCCTTATCTTTATCCAAAATTTCAATTTAAATTAAATTAGTCCTAGCCCAACTAAAATAGACTAGAATAAATAAAAATAAATTGGCTAACGAGATCCAATCCAATTGACTTAATTGGGCTGGATTTATAAGACCTCATAACTAAAACTCAAAATAGAAGAAACAAAAAACTAATCAAGATCCAATTTAATTAATTGAGTCAAATAGATGTCGATTTGGTACTCCGGTGTTGTCCATGTGTCTAAGTTGGCTCCGATCGATCATCACTAGTGATGGTGTCCGCACCAATTCCCCCAGGAAGGGAAGAACTCGGCTCTGTCGAGAAAAAATTGGCTCTACTCTAATAATGCTCCAGCAGATCAGGGTTAATCCCTTGAAGCTGCTCTCGGGTAATCTAGGTATCTTCAAACTCCAGTCTTCCTTGCCATCGAACCAGATATCGCTGGTAGTATCGGTTCCTGGTGGAAACAACTTGCTCATCCATAATACTTTCGATTTGATCATGTCTCTTAGTTATTTTGGACTGTGGGCACTCAGGTTGGGGTTCACTCTCAATAGAAGGATCATGCTCAAACAGATCACTGAGTATTATTAGATCCGAAATGTTAAAGGTAGAGCTAATACCATAATTAGGTGGTAAATCTAAAATATATGCATTCGATTCTAGTTTCTTTAAGATCTTGAATGGACCTGCTCCACGTGCATATAATTTCTTAACAGTTCCTGGAGGAAACCGTTCTGGCCTAATCCATATTATAACATAATCATCCTCAGCAAAATCTCGAACTCGTCTGTGAGAATCCGCTTAGTGTTTATACAGTTGATTGCTGATATTAATCTTTTCGTAAATTTGTTTATGCAGACTCCTAACATGCTGTGCAAACGATTTTTTTGACTTTGACACTCTAGCATGTACTGGTAATGGGATAAGGTAAACAGGCTTCCTAGGTTTATAACCATGCACTACCTCAAATGGACTCATGCTAATGGACCTATTAATAGAATTGTTATATGCAAACTCAGCTTGAGGTAAAAGAAGATCCCAATTACTTACATGCTCATCTACCAAACATCGAAGTAAATTTTCTAAACTTCTATTTATGACTTCAGTTTGGCCATCAGTTTGTGGGTGATATGATGAAGAAAACTTTAGTTTTGTCCCCATTAAATGCTATAAGATTTTTCAAAAATAGCTCATAAATCTAACATCCCTATCAGATACAATTGTCTTTGGCAATTCATGCAACTTAACGATTTCATCAAAATATAACCGGGCTGCTTTTGAAGCATTAGATGTTTTGGACAAGGTAAAAAATGGGCCATTTTTGGAAACCTATCCACTACCATGCAAATTGAATCATTCTTTCTAGTTGTTTGTGGCAATCCTAAAACCACATCCATGCTAACATCTTGCCATGGCAGTCAGGGACAGGTATTGGGGTATAAAGTTCAATGTTTTGCTTGCGTTGTTTTGCCAAAGTGCAAGTCCGGCATTGGGCAACTATCTGGGCAACATCATGCTTCAAACTAGGCCAATAGAATTGGTTCTCTATAGCCTCAATAGTCTTATGTCTATCAAAGTATTTAGCTAGTCCACCAGCATGCAATCCCACACCAGGAAGTCACGGACAGATATTCGGGGGTTACACAATTTATTGTTCCTAAACAAATACCCATCTTGCAAAACATTATCACTATACTCTCTAGATGGTCCTTGCTGAAGTGAGGAATAAACGTCCTTAAAGTCAGGGCACTCTACATGTTCTTGTTTAAGCTTTTCAAACACTATAACTTCAACACTAACAGTCGAAAATAAAGAAACTCTCCGGCTGAGTGCATCCGCAGCTCGATTTTGTACTCCCATTCGATGCTTTAGAAGAATAGTATAGGCTTGAAGAAATTCAACCCATTTAGCATGTCTAGGGTTTAGTTTCTTCTGGGAGTTTAGAAACCTAAGGGCTTCATGGTCAGAATAAAGGATAAATTTTTGCGGTAGCAAATAATGTCTTCAATGTTTCAAAGCCTGAACTATCACATAAAATTTCTTGTCATATGTAGAAGACTTAAATCTTGCATCATTTAATTTTTCACTAAAATATGCCATAGGATGATCTTTTTGACTTAAAATTCCTTTTATACCTACACCTGATGCATCACATGCAACTTCAAAAATCTTTGAAAAATTAGGAACACACAAAGTAGGTGCATGGGTCATCTTCTCTTTAATCTCCTGAAAAGCTTTATGGGCAGCTATTGTCTACTCAAAGGTTCCCTTCCTAATGCAATTCGTAATAGGGCCATAATAGTATTAAAGCCTCTGACGAACCAGCAATAGAAGGTCGCTAGGCCATTAAAACTACGAATGTCGTGTACACTTTGAGGCACTGGCCACTCAACTATTGCTTTGACCTTTTCAGGATCAATAAATACACCCTCAGGAGCCACTATGAAACCTAAGAAAATTATTTGATCAATCATAAAGTCACATTTCTTTAGGTTCGCATAAAGGCTCTTAGCTCTAAGGATCAAACAAACCTGTCGAAGGTGGTCTAAGTGATCGTCCCTAGATCGACTATAGATGAGGATATTATTGAAGTATACGACAACGAATATGCCAATGAATGGCCGTAGTACCTGAGTCATAATCCTCATAAAAGTGCTAGGTGCATTGGATGAGCCAAAAGGCATGACCAACTATTCGTAAAGATCATTCTTTGTCTTGAAGGTGGTTTTTCATTCATCTCCTAGCCTAATTCTCATGTGATGGTATCCACTTTTAAGGTCTCTCTTTGAAAAGATTGTGGATCCTACTATCATATCTAGCATATCATTTAGCCGGGGAATTGAAAAACGATACTTAACAGTAATTTTATTAATGGCGCAGCTATCCATGCACATTCTCTAGGTGCCGTCTTTCTTCGGAGTAAGAAGTGCAAGCACCGCACATGGACTCAAACTCTTTCTAACAAATCCTTTTTTCAGAAGCTCTTCAACTTGTCTTTTTAACTCAGCATGCTCAATAGGGTTTAATCGATAATGTGGCAAATATGGTAGAGTGGATCTCGGAACTAGATCTATAGCGTGTTGAATATCATGCATCGGTGGTAAGTGGTCCGGGAGATCTTCAGGGGAAACATCCTTAAATTCATCAAGGAGGGGAACCATCTCCCGGGGATACTCAATCTGGGGTTCTTCATGAACTTTTTTGATAGCTAAGATCCAAATTGATGATCCTTCAGTCATGCCCTTCTCAAATTCTTTAACGCTGATTAAATGTAGATTTTTTTCTTAGTGCTAACTTTGGCTCCCATAGTTCCTTTCTTAGAAGTAGTCCTAGGTGAGGAGGATTTGATTGTAATTTTCTTTCCTTTATCCCAAAAAATACACAAATTTGATCGTCCAAAGAGCATGACATCCTAGTCATATAACCAAGGTCTTCCTAAGATAATACTACCAACCTCCATCGGTAGTACATCACACCAGACTTTATCTTGATAGGAATGGAATTGAATAGGAACTAGGCACCTATGCTTGATTGGGATAGATGATGCATCTACCCATGAGACTTTATAGGGACTCGAATGATCTACAGGTGTTAAATCTAGATGGGATACGGCATCAGTGGAGATTGCATTTATACAACTTGCACTATCTATGATCATCTTACATGCTTTATCATCATGCTTAATGTAGATATGAAAAATAGTTGTATGTCACCAATCTTTGCTTTCTTTTGGCTGAGCGACTATACTTCTAACCACTCCCAATCTCTCTTCAAAATCTTGCTCTATCCGAATATAGCCTAGAACATCTTCATCTTTCTTAAATTCCTTAGCTAACTTGGGATCAGCCTCATAAACTTCTTCTACTTCTTCAGTTTCAACATACTCTTGCTCTTCCCCTTCAGTTTCTCCTAAGTGTAAGGTTCTAGAAGGGCATTGTGTAGATAGATGTCCATAGCCTTGGCACTTAAAACATCTAGGTTGTGTGATAGGTCCATTAGTCTTTGGTGTCTCTAGTATTCCCTTCCCCTTATCATTTCTTCTCATCAGAGAATCCACAATCGAAGGTCGTCGGGATTTGACTAGTGCTAGTCTAGGACCTGAAGGAGTAGGTTGGCTCAGGTCAAATCGACAAGAAATCAGATACCTTTGAAATCTTTCAACATCCTATGCTAGCTGGTAGGCATGCTCTAAGGAGGTCATCTCATGTAAAAATAGCTCTCACTGGATGTCCTCTCAGAGACCAGCTTTGAATCTCAAAAAGGTGACAGCCACATCCTTGGTGATACTACATCGCATAAGGAATTCATCAAATTTTGCAATGTACTCCGAGATAGGTCGATTTCTTTCAGTCATCCTCTGCCATTGATCTAGGAGACGTTTGTAGGATGTGGGAAGGTATTTCTCATGCAACTTTTCTTTCATCTCCTCCCAGGTTTCTATAGGCTCGTTTCCTATACTCAGCTAGACGCTCTAGAATATGCCAATACAACTTAGCTTGATTGATTAACTTCATTTTTGCAAACTTAATTTTTTGGGCTTCAGACATGTCATACCACTTGAAAAAGTGGTTCATATCTGCCTCCCAATCCATATACTCCTTAGGGTCAAGCGAACCATCGAAGCTGGGTGCTTCTACCTTAACACTTCTTAGGACATGCTCGTCCTAATCCATGGGCTCGCGATAGGGGCGCATATCTAACCTACGACCCATATCTGGACTCTGGGGAATGTAAGGTCCTCTCTGAGCTAGGGGTGTAGATGGGGTATCAAGATCAGGTGGTCGTCTGAGAGGGGGTTGGCTTGGGCCCATTTCTTGACGAGCTCTAGGATTTCTACTCTTGGTGATCTCCTGAGGAGTCTCAAAATTAACTTGATTGGGTTGTTCCTCTTCTAAAACCACGATCCTAGTAGTTAAGTTTTGAACTGCGTTATTTGTATTTTGCATATCATCACTCAAATTCTTAAAGCCTGTGTTTAAATTCGTTAGTTGCTCTGTCATGCTTTCGAATATAGTTGTTATATGGGGATCCATACTATATGTAGATGGCGAATACTGTCGTAAGTACTCGACCCTTGATCTAGTTGGCATATACTAGTCGCCAAATCTAAGATTTCAGTTTTTTTTTAAGAAAATTAAAATTTTCTTAAAGACATTTTGCTGATTTTTTATTTTATTTTATTTTTTTGTGCTGAATTCTTAACGATCAGCAGATTTCAACACTAATCTTGATGACCCACGGACCTCTGATTGAAACGAAATTTAAAACATCACTTTCTAGATGAGTCACGACTCTAGTCACAAAATTTCATGATTTTAGGAGTTTTCTAGGAACAGGACTCTTAAAATCTTTCAAGATTGCTCGCTGCAGAATTCCTGGGTACAGAATCTCTGCATACAGGGCGGCTTACGGGAATAAATTGAGGACTCCAGAGGTTTTAGAATTTAATGAAATTTTAACCCTGGACTCTAGTAAGTTAGGTTTCTTCCCACCAAATTTCAGAATTTTCTGATGTCGTTTGCCCTAGATTTTTGCAGAAGATTTCAGAACAGATCTGAAATTCTGTATGCAGATTTTCAGTGCAGAATTTAAACCTAATGCAGATTGTAATTATCCTAATCAAACCTATATGCTCTGATGCCAAAAGTTAATGCGGGACATGATCTAAAATTCAGATGCTATGGTTCTAATTTCTAAAGATGTGACATGCAATTTTAAACCCATGCACAAAAAGATTAAGATCAGCAATTGACCACTAATTCAGCAGACAAACAGATCTATTCAAGTTCCAGATGATTAAGATATAATCAGATTAAAGCAAAGAAATTAAGCAGATGGCGGATGAATTCTAGATCTAAAGTTCTATGGATCATAGGCGATTAAGAAACCACCTATGATTATGATATATCTCTAGATCTTTGACATGCAAATCTAATAATTAAGGAATAGGAACTCGCTGAGAAAACCAATAATAATTTTTTAAAAAATACCAATTGAAGAGATCTCATGAGAGACATGTCAAAAAAGCCCCGAAGGAACGAGTTCAATTTCCTTGGAGACCAAAGACGTTCACGTTCCGGATTGATTGCAAGGTAGGGTCAATAGATGTTGTTGCGTAGATTGGAACTTCGGTAATGGAATTGTAGTGCAGAATTTAAGTTAGAGGGGAATAAAAGAGGAGAAGAGGGGAGAAAGTAGGGATAGAATAAGAGGAGGGAGAGGAAGGAGAAAGAGGAGGTGTGGAATATTTTATTCTCAAAAAATTCTGTGTCCCCCCTCTTTCTCTTTAACAAGCCTTTTATAGGCTAAACTAAACATAGACCCCCTCTTTCTCTTTAACAAGCCTTTTATAGGTTAAACTAAACATAGAACAAACCACTTGGGACTTTTCTACCTTTAAACACCAAAACCACTTAGGACTCCTTATCTCTATCCAAAATTCCAATTTAAATTAAACTAGTCCTAGCCCAACTAAAATAGACTAGAATAAATAAAAATAAACTAGCTAACAAGATCCAATCCAATTGACTCAATTGGGCTGGATTTACAAGATCTCATAACTAAAACTCAAAATAGAAGAAACAAAGAACTAAATCAAGATCCAATTTAATTAATTAAGCCAAATAGATGTCGATTTGGTACGCCGGTGTTGTCCATGTATCCAAGTTGGCTCTGATCGGTCATCACTAGCGATGGTGTCCACACCATTAATTCACGTGGACACCTGACCTTAATCCAAGTTGCAATCGTAGACTTTTGGATTGGGTACAGGTACATTATATAGGTACCAAACAGGTAATTATGAAAAAATAGGTATGCAGGTGACATGGGCATGTGCATGCTACATAATCTGACTTTGTTCATCAGTTACATGTGACAAAATATATTTCAGTATTTGCCACGGTCCTTGAATGAAAATCTTGCTGATATAGGCTCTCACAAGACCGGAAAGGAACGGTTGGGGGGAGAACACATGTTTTGAGATCATGCACATCCCATTTCTGTGCCCAGTTGTCAATGCTGTAGTTTATATCATAAGGTACAATAAAGAATAAACTTAAGACTTTACTTCTTGGTTAAAAGGCTACTTGTGTCAGGTGGGTGGGTAGGTTTCTATGGAAGTGGAAAATAATATCATAATGAGCAACCACTCAGCATAACCACACGGGACAGGCATAAACCATCCAGACAAGCAGTGGGTCTTGTAGAGCCACGACAAAATGATGTAATCTAAAATAATGATTTAAAAATGGGCAAAGGTTTGAATAGATGGCCTGATTTTGTTCAAACTATAAAGCATGTTTAGCCAACTAATTTGCTGGTTTAAAATTGGAGATTCAGAACCTTGCTATGTTCACCTTAAGATATCCTGTTATTGAACTAAGTTTGTTAAACGCCTTAACATCAAGAACTTTAGATCCTAACTGTCAAGAAATTCCCTTGCATTAGGTTTAGTGTCGGGGGGAGGTTAGGAGGGGTGCCTCTAAGATGATTTTGTATGCCATAGAAAATTGAAAAAGATGTATTTTCTCTTTTGTCCTATAGATTTGCTGTGTATATTTTGGACGGGTTGCCATTGCCAAGATGCTTGTCATTTTTCTATCTTTTTCATGGAGGCATAATTTGCTTATTTTAGTTTTCCAGCCATCATAATACAGCCTATATGAGTTGAAGATAAGTTTGTAAGAAATCTTTGTACTTGTAGGCTAGGTTTTTACTTATTCATTTTCCTATTTTCAAGAATTGCATTAATGCAATGTGTCTAAATTATAACTTGTAATTTACAGGACGATGCAAACTGCTGCAGGGGTGTTTGGAGGGGAGAGCTATGCTGATGGAGTAAATGTACCACCAATAATGGTGGCGAATGCTGGGAACAGTGGCCGTCCTGCAATTTCAAGTTTCAATTGTCCACCTTTTATTACGGTGGAATATTGCCGAGAACACTTGGTATTCCCTTGATTTCTATTTACATTTTGTTTATATGAGTCTACAGTCAAATCTTTTCAGTCTTTATAGCATTTCTTTTGCTCAAGTATTTTACACAAGAGCACTATCATTGATTGCATTTATCACCTTTCTTTTTGGTTTGTAAATGAGTTTATGCTTGATTCCAAGTTCCAACATATCTCAGCTGGCCAAATTTCATGTCTTTATTTAATTTGTAATATTAAGCAGATAGTACTCTTGGCTGATGTAAGATTTGTTCATAGCATATGCTTTCTTTATGCATAGGTGAGACATAATTATGCAGTTATACAACTAGAACATTTTATGCAGTTGAAATATATGATGTTCTATTTATAATTTTCCTAATTAACTATAAAGAGTTGGTATACTGGTTTTCTCAAGTAAAATTATTAATGTTGACTTCAGGGAGTACACCCATGAGATAAGCGAAGAAGCATAAGTGAGTATCGCCTTCTTTTTCCTGCAATTGATTTTTCTTTGGTGAGCACCTCCAACTGTGAACTGATGTTTCATTTTTGGTATTATATTAGGTCATAATCTACCTAAGGTATTTTGTCAAGATAATTATTTATTAAAGTGTTATGGATACTTGGACTTTCTTTCCAGATAGAAAATAATGAAGACATTCTTTGGAAAGCTGATATGAGAGAGGCAAATGAAGAGGTTGCGGCAAGGGGAAAGAAATTTATTAACTGGTAATGTTTTTACATTAATTTTAATTCTTTAAAGACAATAATAACACAAAACATTTATGACACTGCATCGTGGAGCAGATCATTTCCTGCTTTTAGAGCCATGCATGTACCAGTGATAAGTTTTTGCTGATTATTAGTTTGTCCTTTCTAGCAATTCAGGTACAATACTTCATTGTTCATGGATGTAGCTATATAATGTTTTAACTTTTAACGCTTCCTTTTGTAGCTAATAAAATCATAGATCTCAAAGCTGGATGCTTTGCTTATATTTGTTCTTGTTTAACCAGATCCAGGATGCTCAATCTTTTCACCTTCAGTAATGATGGAGGATACTAACAATATATATTTGATTTTGACTTATTTCAGTACCCAATGCAATTTGGTCAGTTCTTATCTGAGAAACATTTATTGCAGAAGGCAGTACCATCCTTTCCTGGCTCCTTTTGCTTTAATATCAGTTTTTCAGAAATGCATCCTTTTTGATATTGCACTTTTCATCAGCATGTTGCCTTGGATGGTGCTAATTATTTCTGGTTTGGGAATTATGGTATTGGTGTTTTCACTCAGTATGAATGTTACTAATAGAAAGTTTGTGATCGAAGAGAACATGATGACTTTTGATCTGAAACTGGTATTTGCATGTGCCAGTTATGGGTTATATTTAATCTTCCTTTAAAGAAGACCGATTTGATGTCAAAAGTTGCTCCGTTATGTTTATATTAAGGGTATGGCTGTGTTACTTGCGTTTTATATTCCCTTCAGAATCCATCTTTAATTGGAAGTATCTTATCCTGACCTTTCTTGTAGTTGGGTCGATTTTTAGATTTTCATTAACATTGAGTTTCTTCAATACTTCATTTTTGCTATGGAAGATACTAACATCTTTTAATGTTTGTTAGCCATGAATTCTAGTGAGCCAAGTTTTTTAGCAAAATATATTGAATAATCTTGGGAAATACAATTAAGCTTCCAATCTAAAGTTGATGGTCTCTTGACTTATCTGGGCACATGCAATGCAATGTAAACTTCTGTGATAGAAATCAGGGTTTATGCATATACGTCAGAAAGAAGTGTCGAAACTTTAATCCTAATTTCAATTGAGGATTTATTTAAAATTTTTATTTTATTTTTTATTTTTTAATTAAGATTTATAATTTTATTAGAATTTTTATTGGATTTCAAATCAGCTGTTGAGTCTTGTTATGTTATTTTTTGTTTCTCTATTTAAAAGCTCCATCTGTATGGAGAAAAATAGATTTAAATGATCGAATAATTTGATTCTTGATTTCAGACTTTAAATTTTTATTTTTATTTTTTAATTTTTATTTTTTTTTAAATTTTTCTTTGATTTTACAATCTTCCTTGGTTCCACGGTGATTTTTTCTCTCTCCTTCGACCCGCTACAGCCCATCGTCACCTTTTCTATTTCCCCTTTCCCTCTTCCTCTCCTCCGCACCGAATACCCTCTCTCTGTCTCTCTCTTCTTCTTATCCATCGCCTCCCAATCACCCCTACCGATCGACAGTACAAAAAAAAAAAATCTTCCCCGTCTCTCCCTTCCCCTCGCCGTTTCTCTTTCTTTCTTCCGAGTCACAGCCCCCCTCACTGCCTCCTTCACCGACGACAGTCGTCGCTGCATCCTCCATCGTTGTTGCCCCCTTCATCCCGATCGTAGATCCCTGAGATCTTCAACTCCGTAGGTCCTGGCTGCGAGATAAAGTGAAGCAACAACCCATCCCACTGCCTCTCACCATCGCCACCATCATTGCCGACGTTCGCCTCCAATCTCCCTCCTCTGCTCGTCGGCGACGCCATCTCCGCTATCGACCGCCGAAGCTGCCTTGACCCTCCACCGCCGCCCTCTCTTTGTATTTCTTCTATGTCCAAACCGCCGGAACCCTCAGTAATTGCAGCCGCCCTACTTCCGACAGTCAACGCCCCTTCTCTGCTGCCAACAGTCATCACCGCCTGCTCCGCTACCGACGATGCAAGCCCATTGACCAACTGAGCCCCCCTTCCCCCCCGATGTCGTCAACACCCTCTCTTTCTCTTTCAGGTCATTCCAACCAATAGATTCACTGGCTGCTCATCGTTGACGTTGCCGTCTTCCATCATGTCGTCGACCAGTCGGAGTTTGCCGGTCGTCTCCCCTGTTAAAACCACTCACTGGAGTCTCGGAGACCATCGAAGCTAAAAGAAGGGCGGACGCCACCTTTTTTTCTGAAGTAACCCATGCGATCCATAGAGCGTGTGTGATCATTGGTCTATAGACCGCTTGGTCCCAAAAAAAAAAAAAGAAAAGAAAATGAGAGGAGGTTTATTGGAGATCTCCCTTATCTTCAACCTGCCATAAGATGAAAGGTACAATCTATCATTAAATTTTGAATTTTTTAAAAATTTTTAGATAATTTATATTTCTCAGGCCTCTATTTTATATTTTATCATATTTTTTTTGCATATTTGCTATTTCTTACACCAAATACCCACATAATTTATCATTGCACGCATCAGAAACATAAACATTACGTTTAACCTTACAATTTTATTATGAGCATCATAGCTAAAATTTTTAGTGCATATAGTATTTAATTAAAATTAAAATTTTTTTTGCTATCATGATTATTGGTAATATGAAAAACAAACTTGAATCTATCAAAAATACCCAAACAGTCTTTCAAGAAATTTTAAACTAAATTTGCTAGTCATTACTTCATACTGAGATTAGTGAGCTTCGTGCTAATCAGGTAAAAAGCTATGAAGACCTAGCAAATTTCATAGATCAGCAGATAGAATGCTAACTATCCCTAAGAGAGTCAAGAATAGGTAAACAACCCCTAAAAAATGATCTTCCTAGTAGTCAACCTATCTATCGGTCTCCCTTACGAACTCTTGAAACAATACCTAAAAATGCACTAGAAGACTTTAATCCTCTAGAATCAGCTAATTCTGTGAAAGAGTACAAGGAGGAATATGAAGAATCAGGAGGTCAGGTTAATGTCATGTACTATATAGTCACCACTCCTACAGATTTTGATGCTTGATAATGTACCAGTATTTTTCACACATACGCATAATGTAGGGATAAGGTATGTAAACTTATCATTGATGGTGATAGTTTTACGAATATAGTATCTAAGTCTGCCGTTAATCGATTAAAATTAAAACCTCAACCTTATCCTCATCCTTATAGAATTGCTTGGGTAGATAAAACATCCCTTTTAATTAATGAATGTTGTCTAGTACCAATTAAAATAGGAGCTTATTCTGCTGAAATTATATGTGATGTTTTACCTATGGAGGTAGCTAGTGTTTTAGTAGGTTGATTTTAGATCTATGATATAGATGCTCATTGTTGACGCAGAAACTGGTCGTCGTTGGAATCAGCTGGAGTGGAGGCCGACGAGGTTGCCACCGAGGACCTGCAAAACAAAGTCCCGTCTGGAGCCGGTGGGAGGTGGCTCCGACAGGATCCTCCGACGATCAAGTCAGCTCTGGTCAATAGGAATGGAGTGCTCGAAAATGAGTTCCGTGGAGCTTAGAGAAGGATAGGAGAGCTTAGAGCTCAGAGATTAGAGATTTCATATCTGGAGGGTCCTTTTTATATAGGCGGAGATTGATTGATGATGATGGCCATATCGTTCGACCGCGGGCCACTTGGGGCCGCGTGGAGTTCGGTACGGAGATGAAGACATCGTCAGATGGATAGTGACAGCCATACTGATGGATCGTGGGCCGTACGAAACTGGCTACGGAGAGAGTGGTGTCGCCAGTGGCCATGTCGTCCGATCGCGTTGTCTGTGGCAGACTGATGGCGACAGTTCGTCCGGATTTAATAACCATGGCCCTGAGAAAGTAGGCATTGATCGGTGGACTTTGGTACGGATCAATTTTAGGAGAGCTCGGACTTTTGGAGGAGTTTGGCCGAGAAAAAGCTCGGAAGGAGTTCGGTCGGAGGAGTGCGAAGGGAGTTCGGCTCTCGTTGGCATTTGGCTGAAGGAGTGCGACTAAGGCTCGGTCGCTGGAAAGTTTGGAAGAAGCTCGACCGCTGAGGAGGCTTGGAGGGAGTTCGACTCCTGCAGGCGTCTGGCTGAAAGAGCGCGGAGGGAGTTCAGATCTCGCGGGAGTCCGACTGAAGCTTGGCCGCTGAGGAGTCCGGCCGGCCGGAGGGGATGTCTAGCAGGAGTTCGGCTCCTGAAGAAGTCTGGTCGAAAGGGAAGCTTGGAGGGAGTTCAGCTCTCGTAGGCGTCTGGCTGAAAGAGCGCAGAGGGAGTTCAGCTCTCGCGGGAGTCCGACTGAAGCTCGACTACTGAAAAATTCGGTCGAATGAAGGAGTTCGACTTCTGTGGGAGTCCGATTGGAGCTCAACTACTGAGGAGCTCGGTCGGAGCGCAACCACTGAGGAGTTCGGCTGAAGGGGGAGGGCGGAAGGAGTTCGACTCTTATGGGAGTCCGATTGGAGCTCGGTCGCTGAGGAATATGGCTGGCTGAAGGAGTTCGGCTAAGGCCCGACCACGGAGAGTCCGAAGGAGCTCGACCGCTGAGGCTCTTCCGTGGCTATCGGTTGCGTTAGGCTGAGCATCAAACTAGACTTCGACAGGAACGGGGTTTATCCCCAACAATAGTCCTCTCACTTCCGAGTTCAAAACTCGAAGGGAGTACAGAAAAGGCGACTGCCGAAGTCCTCTTCTGGGCTCCGTGCTGGTTCAAGTTGAAGCTCGGGGGAGGTCTCATCTCCAGCCAAAGTTGATGCTAAAATTGAAGCCGGGGGGAGATCTCATCTCTAGCCGAGGTTGAAGTAGGTCTCGCCTCCTGCGGTCGAGGTCGGAGGTTGAGCTCCTTAGGGGCGATATTGTCATCAGCGGGCGAGGCTGACTCGAGGGAAGATCTCCTCTCGTGCAGCCAAGGTCGACTCGGAGGAGATCTGATCTGCAGCTGGGGTTGACGCGGTCGCTCGGGAGAGATCCTATCTCTGGTCGAGGTTATCTCCGATCTTATCTCTAGCTGAGGTTGTCTCGGTCACTCGGGAGAGATCTCATCTCTGACCGAGGTTGTCTCCGATCTTATCTCTAGCTGAGGTTGTCTTTGTCGCTCGGGAGAGATCTCATCTCTAGCCGAGGTTGATGGGGATCCTATCTTCTATAGACTTCGAAGCTCGGACTTGGACTTTCCTCGCGTTAGGACGAGGTTCTCTTCCTATTCCTAATGGGCCGTGGGGGCACATAAGGGCCGCTGTCAGGGCCTCTCCCCCCATCCCGTCCTTTGTGAACGAGGCCTTCGACTTTGCTCGTGTTAGGACGAGGTTCTCCTCCTGTTTCTAATGGGCTGTGGGGGCATACAAGGGCTGTTGTCAGGGCCTCTCCCCCCATCTTATCCTTTGTGAACGAGGCCTTCGGCTTTGCTCGCGTTAGGACGAGGTTCTCCTTCTGTTCCTAACGGACCACTTTCGCTTGTTTCATTTCTGTCATCACGTAATTCTTGCGCTAGAAAACAATAATGCTGAATGAAGGAGTTTTATTAAAGGACGTTTACTGGTAATACATCCTTAGGTTTTCTGAGTTCTAAGGTCGGGGAAGCAGCATTCCTCCGAGTTCTTTCAGGCGATAAGTTCTGGGCCGGACGACCTCCACTACTTCATACGGACCTTCCTAATTTGGGGCGAGCTTTCCTTGGCTCTGAGGCTGAGAGATGGCGATCCACCGGAGCACTAGGTCCCCCACTCTGAACGTCTTACCTCTAACCCTGGAGTTGTAATACTGGGCCACCTTCCGTCTGTAGGCTGCCATCCGGATGCGGGCTTCCTTCCTTTTTTCTTCCAGCAGGTCGAGGTTAACCCTGAGGTCCTGGGGTTTAAGCTGCTCGTTGAAGCCCACGACTCGAGCAGACGGGAGCTCAAGTTCGATCGGGATAACTGCCTCCGTGCCGAAGGTCAAGGCAAAGGATGTTTCCCCGGTCGGTACCCTTTGTGTAGTTCGGTATGCCCAAAGGACGTGGTAGAGTTCGTCCACCCAGGCCTCCTTTGTCCTGTCGAGTCTTGTCTTGATGCCTTGCAGTAGAATCCGGTTGGTCACCTTAACCTCCCCGTTGGCCTGTGGATGAACCACCGATGTGAAGCTGTGGAAGATATTTAGTCCTTCGCAGAACTTGGCAAACCTCGTCCTAGCGAACTGTCGCCCATTGTCGGTTATAAGGGTTTGGGACAGACCAAACCGGCAGACTAGTGACTTTCAGACGAAGTCCTACACCTTGGCCTCGATAATCTTCGCTAGTGGTTCAGCTTCGACCCACTTGATGAAATAGTCGATCGCGATCAGGAGGAACTTCCATTGTCCGGATGCCATCAGAAAGGGGCTAAGTATATCCATTCTCCACTGCGTGAACAGCCAAGGTACGCTTAGCGGAGCAAGCTCGGACGTCGGCTGCCTTTGTACGCTGGCGTTCTTCTAACAGCGGTCGCACTCCTTCACATACTCTACGGAATCATAAAACAAGGTCGGACAGTAGTACCCCTATCGAAGTAGTCTTTGCGACAGGAATCTGGCTCCTACGTGACTTCCGCAGAGTCCTTCGTGCACCTCCCATAGTGCGAGGTTGGCCTCTGAAGGTCAGAGACATCTTAGCAGCGGGAGGGAGTATGACCTCTTATACAATCTGCCTTCATATAAAACGTAGCGGGAGGCTTGATTTCTGAGCTTTCGAGCTTCTTTCGGATCATGAGGAAGGACCCTCTCCTTGAGGTAGGCGACCAATGGGTCGATCCAACTTGGCTCGAATTTTGCTTGCAGGATGACCTGAGATCCCTCCACGGTTGGGCACTTCAAAGTCTCCAAAAATACTTCTTTGGATAGTTCGGCCGGAGCTGAAGTGGCCAACTTGGAGAGAAGATCGGCTCTTGCATTTTCCGCCCTCAGAATATGTTGAATGCCAAAACTGTCGAAGGCCGGAGTCAAATCCCTCACTTTCCTAATATACCTCACCATGCTCTCCTCCCGCGCTTCATAGCTGCCACTGACTTGGCCGACCACCAGCTGGGAATCGCTGTAGACTTAAAGCCGATCTACCTTTAATTCCCTTGCTATCTTTAATCCGACGATCAGCGCTTCATATTCGGTCCCATTGTTGGTCGCGGGGAACTCGAAGCGTAGCGCGTACTCGGCGACGACTCCCTCGAGGCTGACCAGGACCAGCTCTGCACCAGCTCCAGCGGAGTTGGACGAGCCATCCACGTGTAGAGCCCAGGAGCCTTCGAGGTCGGCGCCTTCCTCGGGGAGGTTCGATTGCGATAGCTCGGCTTTGTCCAAGCTCAGTCTCGCTTTGGTGCCGATCTCGCTCTGTTCAAGCTCGGCTTCAACTGGAATGGTGCATTCTAGCACAAGTCCGCCAGTATCTGGGCCTTGATCGATGGCCTAGGCCGGTAGTTGATGTCGAACTCTGTGAGCTCAATTGCCCATTTTGTGATTCTTCCGGAAGCGTTCGCTTGGTGGAGGACTGCTTTTATTGGTTAGTCTATGAGAATCGTTACGGTGTGCTCCTGAAAATAAGGTTGGAGCCTCCTGGCAGCAATTAGAAGAGAGTAAGTTTTTTTAACCTAGAGTACTTGGTCCTCCGCATCTCTTAGGATCTGGCTCACGAAGTAGACCGACCGTTGGGTCTTTGCTTCTTCCTTGACCAGGACTGCCGCCAGAGCCATCGGAGAGATAACTAGGTACAGGAACAATTCTTCTTTGGGTTTGGGCTTTGCCAGCACTGGGGGTGAGCTGAGGTAGTTTTTAAGCTCCTCGAATGCCTGTTGGTATTCCGCCGTCCAGCAGTTCTTTGGTTGCCTGAGAATTCGGAAGAAGGGCATGCATCGTTCGGCCGACCTTGAGAAAAAGCGATTTAGGGACGCCACCTTCTCGGTCAGGTGCTGAACTTTCTTGATCGTCTTCGGAGTGGTCATCTTCCGAATGGCTCGGAATTTCTCGGAGTTTGCTTCGATTCCGCGTCTCGACACCATGAACCCCAGAAATTTTTCGGAGGTCATGCCAAAGGCGCACTTGATCGGGTTCAGCTTCATCTTGTGCTTCCTGAGTGCACCGAAGGTCTCTTTAAGGTCGGCGAGGTGGTCTGTTGAAGCTCGGCTTTTGACGAGCATGTCATCCACGTACACCTCCATGTTGCGGCCGATCTACTCCTTGAAAATCTTATTGACCAAGCATTGGTACGTCGCTCCTGCGTTTTTGAGTCCAAAGGGCATGATCCTGTAATAATAAAGACCACGGTCAGTAATGAAAGCGGTCTTCTCTTCGTCCTCGGGCGCCATTTGTATCTGGTTATAACCAGAAAAGGCATCCATGAAGGTGAGGAGCTCATGGCCCGAGGTCGCGTCCACCAGTTGATCGATCCTGGGTAGGGGATAGCTGTCCTTTGAGCAGGCCTTGTTCAGCTTTTTGAAGTCAACGCACATCCTCTACTTGTTGTTCGCCTTTTTGATAAGGACCACGTTTGAGACCCAGATCGGATAATTAACCTCCTGGATGAGCCCGGCTTTGAGGAGCTTGTCTACTTCTTCGGCGATTGCTTTCTACCTCTCCGGGGTGTGGTGGCGCATCTTTTCTTTTATCGATCAGTGCTTTGGATCGACGGCCAGCCGATGTTCCATCACCTCGGCGTCAATCTCCGGCATGTCTGCTGGGGTCCAGGCGAAGACGTCCGCATTTCTCCTGAGGAAGGCGACGAGCTGCTCCCGAACCTCGTCTGCCAAGTTGGAGCCGATCTGGACCACGTGCTCCGAGTTTCCGTCATTTAAGGGCACAGGGACGAGGTCCTCCATAGGTTCGCCTCGCTCCTCAGTAAGGTCGTTGCGGACATCCAGTCCGTCAACAAGATACGGGTCGGACCATTCTTCCTTATGCGGGGCCATCGAGTAGCAGTGCCTCGCTAGAGCCTGATCTCCCCTAACCTCCTCGATCCCGTGACTCGTCGGGAACTTCATCTTCAAATAATAGGTTGACACCACCCCCCGAAGTGCATTTAGTTCGAGTTGGCCGAGAATCGTATTATAGGTGGACGGGGTCCTCACGACTAGGAAATCGACCTGCGCTTTGGCCAGTTTTGGGTGTTGCCCTACCGTCACAGCCAAAGATATTATGCCTTTGACTAGTACGGTGTTGCCAGTAAATCCTACCAGCGGAGAATTCATAGGCCCCAAGCAGTCATCGGGTAGGAATATTTTTGAGAAGGCATCGTAAAACAATGCGTCAGCCGAGCTTCCATTATCCACCAAAATGCGGCATACATCGTAGTCAGCGATGTTCAAAAAAATTACAACCGCGTCATTGTGCGAAAATTGGATCCCCTGGCCATCCGCCTCGGTAAAGATCATGGGCTCCACGGTCCTCCGCCTCTTCACCGGTCCGTCGGATCCGCTGGCCTCTCCTTGTTGAAGTCCCCCCAAGATAGTGTTGATGATGCCGAGAGGCGGCCAATCTTCTTGCTGGTTTCCTCCACTTGGCAGTAACGCCCTTATCCGATCTTCCCGCTCTTCAGATCATCTTCGCAGGAATCGGCCAAGTCTACCTCGCCTGACGAGCTCCTTGATCTTGTCCTGGAGTTGGATGCACTCCTCGGTGTCGTGATCGTGGTCACGATGGTAGAGGCAGAACTTATTGGGATTGCGCTTGCCGGGATGGGAACGCATTTTCTCCGGTCTCGGGAGTCGTTGCCCGATCTCCATCAGCACTTGGGTTTTCGGGGCGTTAAGGGGGGCGTAGTTGTGGAATCGTCGTCAAAGAGAACTTCGGCGCTGGGGAGAACCTCGACGTGCCCTTCCGTCGGGGCTTCCCTGCCTCCGAGCCCGAGGGGGAGTTCGGGCTTGCCTGCGATCAGAAGGGGTCCGGCAACGTGGCCGAGCTTCATTCCGCTTTCCTTCTTCGGTGGGTCTGCCTGGCCTGTCGATTCGCTGCTTGCCATTGGCTTCATCGTCCTTGGCCTCGATGGCCTCCTCTGCCTGGGCATAACTTTCAGCCCGAGCTAGCATGTCAGCAAAATCCCTGAAATACTTCTTTTCCAGGGAGAACAGCAAGTCATTCTTCTGAAGGCCGCCCTTGAGGGCGGCCATGGCAACTGACTGATCCAGGTTCCGGACCTTTAATGTGGCAGTATTAAATCGGATGACATAAGCTCGGATGGGTTCCCCCTCCTTCTGTCTAATGGCCATTAAGGAATCCGAACCTCGGCACGGACGTCGGCTACTGATGAAGTGGGCTGCGAACTGTTGGCTCATCTGATCAAATGATAAGATGGTACTCGACTTAAGCGTCGAGTACCAATTCTTGGCAGCTCCCTTCATGATAGAGGGGAAAGCCCGGTATGGCGTCTGGCATGCCGTGGAGCAACATCGTTATCCGAAAGGCTTCCAGATGGTCGATCGGATCGATGGTCCCATCATAACCCTCGAGCTGCGGGAGCTCGAAGTTCGGCAGGACCGATTTCTGCATAATTTTTTGAGAAAAGGGAGGGTTAGTACAAATGTCATTACCACGTGAGGAGGGAGTGTGACGAAGTTCCTCAATTCGTCGACTCATTTCTAGGAGCCTTTGATCCAAGAGATCTTCACGGTCTTTGATCTTCAAGGTTTTCTGATAGAGCGGGTGCGAAGCTTCCCCCTGGGTCGAGCCATGGTCCGAGCAGGAGCTCTCCCTCCTTTGCCTTCTCCTTCCGGAGATCGGGGGTCGGGTAGCCTAAGTTGGCCTTTCCTGAATCGGACCACATGGCTCTGGAGAGTCCTGCGTCGGTTCAGCTGGCACCGGGGCCTATCGGTGCATGGCCTGCACCGCCTCTATGAGGTCACGAACCTGCTGGACGAGCAGGTTGAACTGCTCCACATCCACCGCAACCACGGATGGAACCTGGGCCGTCGGGGCTAGAGCGGGAGCGGACGGATCTAAACGGGATCGAACTGTGAAGGCCGTCGATCGCCGGGTCGAAGCTCTCCTGGGGGGTATTTTCTCTTCGAGAAAGAACTCTTGAGAGGAAGAAGAGAGATCTCCGGAGAGGGAAGAGAGAAATCGTCATCGGGCACTCCTTTAAGAACAAGGGGACCTCGGAGGTTCGTGGCCCTCCTTCTAGCACCAATCTGTTGACGCAGAAACTGGTCGTCGTCGGAATCAGCTGGAGTGGAGGCCGACGAGGTCGCCGTCGGAGACCTACAAAATAAAGTCCCATCCGGAGCTGGTGGGGGGTAGCTCCGGTAGGACCCTCTGACAATCAAATCAGCTCTGACCAATAGGAATGGAGTGCTCGGGAATAAGTTTCGTGGAGCTTAGAGAAGGAGAGGAGAGCTTAGAGCTTAAAGATTAGAGATTCCATATCTGGAGGGTCCTTTTTATATAGGCGGAGTTTGATTGATGGTGATGGCCATATCGTCCGATCGCAGGCTGCTCGGAGCCGCATGGAGTTCGGTACGGAGAGGAAGGCGTCGTCAGGCGGATAGTGACAGCCATACTAATGGGTCGTGGGCCGCACGGGACTGGCTACGTAGAGTGATGTCGCCAGTGGCCATGTCGTCCGATCGCATCGCCTGTGGTAGACTGATGACGACAGTTCGTCCGGATTTAACAGCCGTGGCCCTGAGAAAGCAGGCATTGATCGATGAACTTCGGTACGTATCAATTCCAGGGGAGCTCGGACTCCTGGAGGAGTTCGGCCGAGGAAAAGCTCGGAAGGAGTTCGGCCGGAGGAGTGCGGAGAGAGTTCGGCTCTCGTTGGCGTTTGCCTGGAGAAGTGTGGCTAAGGCTCGGTAGCTGGGGAGTTCGGAAGGAGCTCGGCTGCTGAGGAGGCTTGGAGGGAGTTCGGCTCCCGCAAGCGTCTGGCTGAAAGAGCGCGGAGGGAGTTCGGATCTCGCGGAAGTCCAACTGAAGCTCGGCCGCTGAGGAGTCCGGTCGGCCGAAGGGGATGTCTGGCAGGAGTCCGGCTTCTAAAGAAGTTCGGCCGAAGGAGAAGCTTGGAGGGAGTTCAGCTCCCATAGGCGTCTGACTGGAAGAGCGCGGAGGGAGTTCGGCTCTCGCGGGAGTCCGACTGAAGCTCTGCTGTTGAAAAGTTCGGCCGGATGAAGGAGTTTGACTCCTGTGGGAGTCCGACTAGAGCTCGGCTGCTGAGGAGCTCGACCGGGGCGCAATCGCTAAGGAGTTCGACCGAAGGGGGAGCTCGGAAGGAGTTTGACACCTGTGGGAGTCCGACTGGAGCTCGGCGGCTAAGGAGTATGGCCGGCTGAAGGAGTTCGGCTAAGGCCCAGCCGCCGAGAGTCCGAAGGAGCTCGGCCGCTGAGGCTCTTCCGTGGCTACCGGTTACGTTAGGCTGAGCATCGAACTGGACTTCGGCAGGAGCGGGGTTTATCCCTAACACTCATAATTTTGGTAAAGAAAATATCTATATGTTTACACATAAAGATAAGAAAATTAGGTTAAATCTTGCCAAACCTAGTGAGTTCCGATTTTTTAGAAAAGATGAATTCATCTTAACCTCCCAAACACAAAAACTGTTACATTTTAACTCATAAGAAATTTGAAGGAGAGAGTTTAGAAACTAGGATTATGTTAGTAGTCATTCCTAAAGGAGAAATTTGATTGACCTCAAATATTGAAGATAATCCACCTTCCGAGGTTGAACTGCTATTAGAAGACTTTAAGGATGTGTTCCCAGAAGAAATACCAGATGGCCTTCCTTCCTTGAGAGACATTCAACATGTTATTGATTTAGTTCCAGAATCCTAAATATCTAATCTTCCACACTATGGGTTGAATCCTAAGGAACGTGAGGAAATGAGAAGATAAGTAGATGATTTATTATAAAAAGATCATATTCATCCTAGTCTTAGTTCATGTGTCGTACCAGCTTTTTTGACATCAAAGAAAGATGGTACATAGAGGATGTGTGTAGATAACAGGACCATTAATAGGATTACTGTTAAGTATAGGTTTTCTATTCCTAGGCTTGAAGACATGCTTGACCAGTTGGCTGGTTCTGTAATTTATTCTAAATTTGATTTACGTAGTGGATATCATCAAATTAGAATCTGACTTGGAGATGAATGAAAAACTGCTTTTAAAACCCAGGATGGACTTTATGAATGGTTAGTTATGCCATTTGGATTATCCAATGCTCCTAGTACATTTATGAGATTTATGACTGAATTGTTGAGACCCTTCATTTGTAGATTCTTAGTTATCTATTTTGATAATATTTTAGTCTATAGTAGGTTTAGAGAAGAACACCTAGATCATCTTAGAGAAGTCTTTATTACTCTTAGATCCACCAGATTATATATTAATCTTAAAAAGTGTTCATTTCTTCATAGTCAAGTAATATTTTTAGGGTATGTAGTATCTTCTCATGATATTATGGCTGACCCTGGGAAAGTGAAAGCAATTAGAGAATGGCCTGAATCATAATCTCTTTCTGAGGTTCGTAGTTTTCATGGTCTAGGTTCTTTTTATAGATAATTTATTAGAGAGTTTAGTACCATCATGGCTCCTATCACAAATTGCATGAAAAAAGGTAAATTTCATTGGACAGCTAATGCCGCCAGAGCTTTTAGTGAAATAAAGTTTAGGATAACCGAAACACCTGTGTTGATATATCCTAACTTTTTCAAGATTTTTGAAGTAGCCTGTGATGCATTAGGTGTAGGAATTGGAGTTCTTAACTAGAAGGGTCATCCTATAGCGTATTTTAGTGAAAAGTTTAATGAAGCTAAGCAAAAGTACTCTACATATGATAAAGAATTTTATGCTATAGTTTAAGTCCTTAGGTAATGGCGATATTATCTTTTATCTAAAGAGTTTATTCTATATTCTGATCACTTGTTTCTTAGGTATATTCAGTCGCAGAAGAAACTTAGTGCTAGACATGTTAAATGGGTAGAATTACTTTAGGATTATACCTTTGTCCTCAAACACCAAGCTGGTGTTGAGAATGGGGTTGCTGATGCAGTAAGTAGAGTAATTACTATCCTACAATCCATGAATATCGAGGTAATTGGTTTTGAATGAGTAAAAGATGATTACCGACATTGTTCTAATTTTTTTTATATTTATCAAGAGGTTAGTTAAGGAAACCGTCAAGAATATGTTGATTTTGTAATTAGAAACGGTTATTTATTTAAAGGTTGTCATCTTTGTATATCTCGGACATCTCTATGGGATTTTCTTATTTGGAAACTTCATGCAGGATGATTGGCAGGTCATTTTGGACGTAATAAAATTATAGCTATGGTTGAAGATAGATTCTACTGGTCATCTCTTAAAAAAGACATAGCTAGAATCTTATCTTAATATCGTACATGTCAGTTAGCTAAGGCTAGAAAGCAAAACACTGGATTATATACTCCTTGACTGATTCTTCATTCCCCATGGAAAGATCTTAGTATGGATTTTATTTTTGGATTATCTAGAACTGCTAGGGGACATGATTCAATTTTAGTTGTTGATAGATTTTCTAAAATGACATACTTTATTCCTTGTCAAAAGACTTCTGATGCTTCTTTTGTTGTTAAGTTATTCTTTAAGAAAGTTGTTAGACTTCACGAATTATCCACTTCAATAGTATCTGACCATGATGTCAAATTTGTAAGTTATTTTTAGAAAATCCTATAAAAATTATTTGGGATCATTTTAAAGTTTTCTTCAGCTTTTTATCCCCAAATAGATGGTCAAACAGAGGTTGTAAATAAATATCTTAATAATTTACTTAGGTGTCTAGTTGGAGATATACTTGGAACATGAGATTTGTCATTACCTACCATGGAATTTGCTTATAATAACTCAGTGAATAGGTCTACTGGCGAAAGTCCTTTTGAAATTGTTTATGGCTTTAATCCCGTCAATCCATTGATCTTGTTTCCTTACCAATAAATAATCATACTTTTGAGTCTGCTATTTTTTTTACTAAATACATTAATGATATTCATACTGAAATTAGATAAAAGATTGCCATGAGTACAGAAAAATATAAAGATGTTGCTGATGCTCATCGTAGAAAAGTAGAGTTTAACGAGGATAACTATGTGATGGTTCGTATTCGTCTTGAACATTATCCACGAAATTTATTCAAAAAGTTACATGCTTGAGCCATCGATCCATTTCGCATCATTCGTAAACTTGGGCCTAATGTATATTATATAGAATTACCTTCTAATTTAAAATTTAGTCCAATTTTCAATGTTGAGGACTTACTACCTTATCAAGATACATTCGAGCCTCTTACTATGCATACAGGTGATAGCAGGGATTATACTCCATCTTCTTCAGTGCCAGTTCCAGTTCTTCCTTCACTTCCACCATCTTCATCAGATCAAATTGAACGTATTATCACGGATGAGATTGTTTCTTCTGCTGATAGAGGATTTCGTCAATTTTTTATCAAATGGCATGGCTGTCTAGACTCAAATGCTACTCAGATCCTCGAGGAAGAACTATGACGTATTGATCCAGATATTTTAGAAGATTACATCATTTTCTCACTAAAGTCGACTTCTTTCCAACTAAGAGGAAATGATAGGAATCAGGATTTACGTATGTATGTCAGAAAGAAGTGTCAAAACCCTAACACTAATTTCAATTAAGGGTTTATTTAGGATTTTTATTTTATTTCTTATTTTTTAATTGAGATTTTTAATTTTGTTAGAACTCAATAAGAGAAGTTTTATTGGATTTCAAGTCAGCTGTTAGAGTTTGCCTTTTGTTTCAGACTTGAATGATTGAATAATTTGATTTCTAATTCCAGGCTTTGAATCTTTATTTTTTTTTCTTTTCAATTTTGTTTTTTTTTCTTTGTTTTCTTTGATTTTACATCATTCTGACTAGAGAATACGTGAACTAATAAACAAACTCTCCTATTGTATAACCATATTCTCATCTTTTCTCTCTCTAAAATGCTTCATGGAGAGCTAAACTTGGGAAAACTGCCATGTTATAGAAATCCACTATATATGAAGAATTGCAACATTGCCTCTAGTAGTCTAACCTTTTTTTTGTGAGCATCATAGTCTAACATTCAAAATGGAGTTGTGCTCTGGAAAAAGTTGTCTTTTAGTTCTTATAGCTTGGTTGAATATATTGTCATAATGACCGTTCAGGATGAAAGGGTCTTTTCAAAAGACAAATAAAGTTCATGATTCTTTCTTTCTTTTCCAGGTTGTGGACACGAAAAGAGGAGATCGCTGTTGTTACCCATAGTGGATTTTGGTTTCATACCTTTGAGTTTGTTTGGGAATGACAGTTGTCCTGTCATTAAAAAGGAAATCAGCAAACAGTAAGTGACCAGCGAGACATTTTTGTTCACATTTGTATAATTTTTTCTTTCATTATCATAAGTTCTATCTCAAACTTTGAGTTTTTAGTTTTTCATATGGTTTGTCAAGAACACATGCTAAATTATCTGGGTCTAAACTTAAAAGAGTCGATTATTTAGCAGATTTGGGTGGTGATGGTACAAGTGTTTGATTTGGTTTTTTCCTTAGAAGAAGATTGATCATAGAGTAGATTACCAAGCATACTTGTTTTCACTCTTCCACAAAGGACTGAGTAGAATCATCAATCTTAGCATTTCTGTTATGCATGTATACTATGGTGCGGTAACATGCCTTAAATATGCCTAGGCAACTTTAACCTGTAACATTATGTTTACATATTCATTTTAGATGATGTATATATATGCACATGTATAGAATTTTATTTATATATGCTTGAATTTGCACACATCATGCCAAACATATAATGAACACACATGTAAGCAAGTGCATACACGCATACACATATATGTATGCATATGTGCATATATTTATGTATTTATTGATAAGTTTTTGATATTGTTTGGCCATGCGGAATTCTGGTTTCGCAGTTTTTGGCAGCTTCCCTTAAAATTTTGGAGTTTTGATCGAGAAAATCAGAAAATATCAAGAAAAGTAAAATACATAATTTGAATAAAAGAAGCCAAGAAAAGATATTACACAACATTAGAGTGTTTTATGTTATATGACTTGTTTTCTTTTGTTGTTTAGTTGTAAGTTGAAGTATTGAAGCTGATATTGTATATAAGTGAAATTTATAAGGCATACGGATATTATTTTTTGTGTTGAACTTTAACAATTATGCAGCTTTGCATTGCCCAGTGTTTGAGGATTTTCATTCGTAGTTTTTCAGTACAACTTGCAGATGTCTTTAAGTTTGGCCGTTTCTTTCTCATATTTTTGACATTTAGTGGCTATTTAACTAAATGCGTGTAAATGTAAAATTGTATTTATATTGTATGAAATTAAAGTGATTATTGTTTGTGAATGATTGTGTCTCATATTTGCTTGTTGAAAATATGAAATAGGGGCCTCTAAAGATTATTATTTTTTACATATATGAGATGAGATCGAAATACTTATATAATTTTATTTAATAAAGAATATAAGGCTGAAATTACCTGATACTTGAAAGGTGAGTGGTTTGAGTCCACCATAGGCCAAAATGGATTGGTTTTGGCTAAAAATTAAAACATCATGAATGAGCTATACAGTTCAAGTATTTTCTTGCATTTTTTTGTGATGAATGTCTCATGGATGCTAACTTGCTAGGGGGTGAAATACATCAAATCGGACCCAATCAAAATTTGCATATTTTTTGGGGGAAAAAAACTGAGTTTTAGATGTCCAATAAAACCATCATAGGTCCTTGCCTTCATTTAAAATCCTTGGCTAGGCTCCAACCTCTATATATTTCAAGTATTTTCTTGTATTTTTTAAATAAGTGACTCATGTATGCTGACTTTCTAAGGAGTGAAATACGTCAAACTGGAACCAATTAAAATTAAGATCTTTTTTTTGGCAAAAACCTTAAGTTTAGATGTCAAATAAAATGTGAGGCCTTTTGCTTAAAATTCTCGACCTTGCTGTAACCCCCAACAAGATGAGTGATTAAGGAAGTTTGATAATATCTACCACTAAAGCTTAGACAAATATGGTATGTACCATCAGTTCCAATTTTTCCCCTTAACGCTGATTTTTTTTTTTAATAAGTTTTGCAAACTACAATACATTTTTGGAGTGTCTTTGATTGTTTATATTCATAGTGAATAAGACATCCTAAAATGTTAATTTGTCGAGGTAGCATGTAAATCTGCCAAGATGGTGACTAAAATTTGTATTAAATGTCACCTGACTGAATGCCTAGTTGAGAGGCTAGGTCCATCACTTCAGTTTGCTTGGGCTATCGAACATTCGTTCTAAAAGAGTGCATAATGTCTCTCCTTCAATACAATGTTGAAGAGGCAAAAATAAATGGTGTTCATCTTAAATTGGCACCAAATCGAGGATTGCTGAACTGACCAAATGACACAGGACAGGGGGACAGAGGGAGAAGAGGGGAGAGGAGTAGGAGGAGAAGAAGAGAGAAGGCAGAGGGAGAGAAAGGAGGAAGTCCACATAAAAATAAAATTCCTAATTTCCATATTTGTGCCTAACAGAAGTGTGCCTAGATTCCTTGTCAATGTCCTCTGCTACCGAAACTGCCCAGTTCAAGGCAAATCAACCTGAAGTGGATTAATTTGGGTATTCATGCCAGTAAAGGGCTCGAACTGTAGAAATGCATGGTTTCGTCTGAGCGGTTCAGGTCCTTACCCTTTTTCCTTTTCTTCTACCTTCCTTTTTTTCTTCCTTCTTATTCTTAATTTCCATTCCTCCTTTTTCTTCTCCCTTCATTTCTTTCTTTTTTCTTTCCTTTTCTTTCCTTCCTTTCTTTTCTTCTTCTTTTCTTTCTTTCTTTCCTTTTTTCTTCCTTTATGTTTTTGGATGTAGCTCTAGTTGGAAAATTGGCCACTAAATAGAATCTGCTGCTAGTTGGGGAATAGACTGATTTCATCTGAAAATCAGTAAGGGATCTGCTATTGAGCAGCAGAAGATTTGACTTAGATTAGAGGACAAGTAAATAGAATGAAGAGGGAAAAGGGAGGAATAAGAGAGGAAGCAGGAAGATATGGATAAGAAAGGAGGCAGCCTGTTCCTTTTTTTTTTTTCGATACCAACTTCTGAATTCAAAATCCATCCCGCCTATTGCAGGTCACTAATTAATAGGGATAACAGGTTTCCTTCCTTTCCTGATTAGATCTTGAACGCACATTTTGAGATACCGCCAGCTAAGATTAATCCTAATTTGGATTATTCGATCAGCACTTACCTTCCTAGTTGAGTCCTTCTTCTTACTCTATAATCAAAACCTAGGACTCGTTTGGTTTCTCTTGTTTGGTTGGACTTTTAAGAGGGAGAATGGAAAAAGTTTTTTCTATGGAAACTTACTTCCCACATTTCATAAAAAATTGGAAACCCATGAAAGAGAAGGGTTTTGGCATTCCCACGGGATGGAAAGTGGTGGTACTTTTTTCTTTTTCAAAATATCCTTTTAAGATCCGTGGCTAAAATTTTGCAAAATACCATAGATGGTTGAGATGAAATACTAAATAGTGATAATATAACATTATACTGATATTATCCTAATATTTATATAAATATAATATTAATATTAATATAGTATTTATATTAATATATCAATGTTTATATTGATATAATATAATTTTTATTAAGATATTAATAAATTTATTATATTAAATATTAATATTATACTAACATAATATAATATATATTAGTATTATATTAATATGATAAATTATTATGATCTAATATTATATTATAATATATTAATATTATATTTATATTAATATAAATATAATATTAATACTTATATAAAGTTTAGGAGCAAAAATGTATGGTATATTTATTAAGGGTATAATAGGTATTCTACATAATTTTTCCAAAAAAATGGGTGCTCAATCAAACATAAGCCACTCTTCAATAAGTCACTTTCCTATGGTCAACCAAACATACTAAAATTCTATTCCTAGCAAATAATTTTTCAGAAAGTTACTTTCTGAGAAGAAAAGTTCTTTCCACGAACCAAATGAGTCCCTAAAGAGACCTTAGTTGATAGATATAATAAAAAGAAAAATAAATAAATAACTTTTATTGCAAACAAATGACTTGGTCAAAGCAACATTTGACTGCATTGCACCAACCAGCATGGGCCTGATTGAATTGGTTCTTTTTAGGCTGCACCATTTTCCTTCTTTCCTTATCTGCTTCTTTCCATCCTTTATTTATTTCCTTTTTCTTCGTCCTTTTCTTTTCTTTTTTCCTTTTCTTCTTCTTTCCTTCCTTTCTTTCTTTCCTTCTTCTTTGCTCGTGTAAATAGGTTTAGGAAGCATAATTTGGTACTTTTAGGCATCCATAAACTTAAAATAATCCTCAAAAATAAAAAGATTGGAAAAAAATAAAAATTCTGCACCGGTACCGAACTAGCATGCATTTGTGTATTGAGCGATGGTATGCTATAGTATACTACCCTACCGCACTGGTAATTGGGACTGAAATTATGGTCCTTGAGCAAAATATTTAGTCACCACACACACACACACACACATATATATGTTCATTGATATAGGTTGGATAAGCCGCTTACACAAGTTGAGCATTGGCAACATAGAGTAATCTAAATATTCTTATCTTACTTTTAAATTTATAAGTATCCTGTGTTTACTTCTCTAATTTTCTTTTAGTTAATTTATCAAGTTTTACCTTAATTTAGGGGTTGTCAATTGATCAGGTTGAGCTTGAACGACTGTGAGGTCTAGGTAGGGTCAGATATATGTAGCCTTATCCCTACATGCTAAGAGGATTTTTTCATCTTTTGAACCCATGACACCCAAGTCATAATGGGGCAATCTTACCACTATGCAGCCCGCCCGCAAAAGAATAGGGGCATCCTAGGAATTGAACTCGGGACCTCTCACACCCCAGGTATTCTTATACCACCCTAATCAAGAACTCCTCTGAAACTAATTTCATGAATAAAGAAGCAATGATAAGATAAATTAGTATTATCTAGAATCCTAGATATTGGGCATAGGTGCTGTTGGGGATAAATCCCGCTTCCGTCGAAGTCCAGCCTGATGTTTAGCCTAATGCAATTGGTAATCACAGAAGAGCTTTGATCGAAAATTCTCCTCTAGCGGTCGAATCTCAGTCGAACTCCTCCAGCGGCCGAACCTTAGCCGAACTCCTTCAGCGATCGAACCCCAGCTGAACTCCTTCAACGGCTGAACTCCTTCAGTCAAATTCCTCCAGGAGCCGAACTCCTTCCGGACTTCTCTCTCAGTCGGATTTCTTCAGGAGCCGAACTCCTTCTGGACCTCTACTTCAGTCGGATTCTTCCAGGAGCCCAACTCCCTCCAGACTAATCCTTAATTGAATTTTTCAGGAGCCGAACTCCCTCCAAACTTCTACTTCAGTCGGATTCTTTCAGGAGCCGAACTTCCTCCGGACCTCTCCTTCAGTCGGATTCCTTCAGGTGCCGAACTCCTTCCGGACTTCTCCTTCAGTCGGATTCCTTCAGGTGCCGAACTCCTTCCGGACTTCTCCTTCAATCGGATTCCTCCAGGAGTCGAACTCCCTCTGGACTTCTCCTTCAGTCAAATTCCTCCAGGAGCCGAACTTCTTCTGGATTTCTTCCTCAAGTCGGATTCCTTCAGGAGCCCAACTCTCTTTGGACTTCTCCCTCAATTGGATTCTTTCAGGAGCTGAACTTCCTTCGAACTTCTCCTTCAGTCAAATTTCTCTAAGAGTCGAACTCGTTCCAGACTTCTCCTTCAGTCGGATTCCTCCAGGAGCCGAACTGCCTCTGGACCTCTACTTTAGTCGGATTCCTCCAAGAGTCGAACTCCCTCCGGACTTCTCCTTCAGATGGATTTCTTTAGGAGCCGAACTCCTTCCGGACCTCTCCTTTAAATAGATTCCTCTAGGAGCCGAACTTCTCCTTCAGTCGGATTTCTTCAGGAGCCGAACTCCTTTCGGACTTCTCCTTCAGCCGAACTTCTTTATCAGTCAAATTCCATCCGGATTTCTTCAGTCGATTACTTTCAGATTTCAAGCAACATTTCTTTCGGATGATCTTCTCTAGCCGTATTTCCTTTAAGAGTCCGAACTTCTCTGAAATTGACATACGTCAAAGATCTTCACCCCTCCACGTGGCTCCGAGTGGCTCAGTACTAAATGGCTACGGCTGTCACTATCAGTCTGCTGCAGACGGCGCCCTTCTCACGCAGCCCTGAGCGGCCATCTATCGGACGGCTACGGCTGTCACTATCAGTCTGCTGTAGGCAGCGTCCCTCTCACGCGGCCAGCTATGGAATGGCTACGGCTGTCACTATCAGTCTACTACAGGTGGCGCCCCTCTCCGTAATAAATCCTATACAGTCCCGAGCGGCCAGTTATCGGACGGCTACGACTTTCACTATCAGTCTGCTCCAGGCTCCATCTATAAAAGGGACCCTCCAGATACGTTTTTTTTAAACTCTCTTCTCCTTTCCAAAACTTTGTTGAACTCTTTCCTGAGTATTCCATTCCTGTTGGCCAGAAGAGCTGACTTGATCATTCGGAGGGTCCTGCCGGAGCCACCACCACCGACTTCGAGTGGGACTTTGTTTTGCAGATCATCGACGGCGATCTCTTCTTTCTCAACTCCAGCTCGATCCGGCGTCGATCAGATTCTGCACCAATAGGATTGGCGCTGGAGGAAGGGATTCTATTTTCGAGGTTTTCTTATTTTCAAAGGAGTGCTCAGCAGCTATCTTTCTTCTTCCTCTCTAGAGCTCTTTCCGAAAAAAAAAGCCTTCCAGGAAAGCTTCGACCCAACGATCAACGGTCTCTGCAGCCGGATCCCGTCCAGATCTATCTGCTCCTGCTTCAGCTCCAACAACTCAAGCTCCATCTGTAGCCATGGTGGATACGGAGCAGTTCAACCTGCTGGTCCAGCAGGTTCGTGATCTCACGGAGGCGGTGCAGGCCATATATCGGCAGGCCTCGGCATCGATTCGATCGGAGCAGACTTCTCCGGAGCTCCGTGATCTGGTCTAGGGATGGCTGACTTGGGCTAGCCGATCGATGACCTCCGAAAGGGGGAAGTAGAGGGTGGAGAACCCTTGCTCGGACCATGACTCGACCCAGGGGGAGCCTTACACCCGTTCCACCAGAAAACCCTGAAGATCAACGATCGTGAAGATCTCCTAGATCAAAGGCTTTTAAAAATGAGTCGATGAATTGAAGAACTTTGCCATACTCCCTCATACGATAATGATATTTGCACTGATCCTTCTTTTTCTCAGAGGATTATGCAGGAGTCAATCTCGCCGAACTTTAAGCTCCCACAGTTTGAGAGTTACGACAGGACCATCGATCCGGTCGACCATCTAGAGGCCTTCCGAACAATGATATTGCTCCACGGCGCGCCAGATGCCATTGTGTCGGACATTTTCGTCTACTCTCAAGGGAGTCGCCAGAAACTGGTACTCAACACTCAAGTCGGGTACCATCTTTTTCTTCGATCAGATGAGCCATCGGTTTGTGGCTCACTTCGTCAGCAGCCGACATCCGCGCCGAGGTTCAGATTTCCTAATGATTATCAAGCAGGAGGGAGATTCTATCCGGACTTATGTCATCCGGTTTAATGCTGTTGCATTGAAGGTTCGGAATCTGAATCAGTCTATTGCAATGACTGCACTCAAGGGCGGCCTTCAGAAGAATGATTTGTTGTTCTTCCTAGAGTACCCCAGGGACTTTGCCGATCTGCTAGCTCGGGCTGAAGGATATGCCCGAGCGGAAGAAGCCTTCAAATTGAGAGATGGAGCCGCAGGAGAGCGGCAGACGGACGAGTCTAGTAAACCCGCGGCTGATGGAGGGCCGAATGAAGTTCGGCCGTGCTCACGGACTCCCCCCGAGTGCAAGCGAGCTCGAACTCGAGTCCATTGTCAAAGAAGCCCCGACAGAAGGACGCGAAGAAGTTCCTCCCAAGAAGGTTTCACAACTACGCTCCCCTCAATGTCCCAAAAACGCAAGTATTGATGAAGATCAAGGAGCAACTATCGAGGCCTGAAAGGATGCGCACCCATCCTGACAAGCGCAATCCCAGTAAATACTGCCTCTACCATCGTGACCACAGCCACGATACTGAAGAATGCATTCAGCTCCAAGACAAGATCGAGGAGCTCATTAGAAGAGGCCGACTGGGTCGATTCCTCAGACGCCAGTCTGATGCAAGAAAAAATCGGCCAAAGGCACTGCCGTAGCCAGAACCGCCAAGGAGGGAGGAACAACCAGGAGATCGGCCGTCTCTCGGCATAATCAACACTATCTTTGGGAGACTTCGGCAAGAAGAGGCCAACGAATCTGAGGAATCGGTGAAGAGACGGAGGATTGAAGAACCCATAATCTTAACTGAGGCAGATGCACGGGGAGTACAGTTTTCGTACAATGATGCGGTTGTAATCTCTTTAAATATAGCGGACTATGATGTACATCGCATCCTAGTTAATAATGAAAGTTTGGTTGACGTCTTGTTTTATGATGCTTTCTCCAAAATGTTGATATCCCATAGTCAGCTAGGACCAATAAACTCCCCACTAGTAGGCTTCGCTGGTGCTGCAGTACCAGTTGAAGGTGTAATGACTCTAGCTGTGGCCGCAGGGCAATATCCAAAATAATCCAGAGCATAGGTGGATTTTTTAGTAGTAAAGGCTCCCTCCGCTTACAATGCAATTCTCGGCTGATCCGGTCTAAATGCACTTCGGGCGGTGGTGTCAACTTATTATTTGAAGATGAAGTTTTCGACAAGTTATGAGATCGGAGAGGTCAGAGAAGATCAAGCTCTGGTAAGGCACTGCTACTCAATTGCCCTGCAAAAGGAAGAATAGTCCGACCCTTGTCCCATTGACGGACTAGATGTCCGTGATGACCTTGCCGAAGAATGGGGCCAGCCCATAGAAGATCTTATGGCCATCCCCCTGAATGATGGAAATGCGGAGCATACGGTATAAATTGGCTCCAATCTGGAAGATGAAGTTCAGGAATAGCTCATCGCCTTCTTACGGAGGAATGCCGACGTCTTCGCCTGGATTTCGATGAATATGCCTGGGATTGACGTCGAGGTTATAGAACATCGGCTAGCCATTGACCCCAAGCATCGATCAGTGAAAGAAAGAGTTCGAGGCCATACGCCAGAAAGGCAGAAGGTAATAGCAAAAGAAGTCGACAAGCTTCTTAATGCCGGATTTATCCGAGAAGTCAGCTACCCGACTTGGGTCTCTAACGTGGTCTGGTTAAGAAGGCCAATGGCAAGTGGAGGATGTACATCGACTTTAAGAAGCTTAACAAGGCCTGCCCAAAAGACAACTATCTTTTGCCTAAAATCGATCAACTAGTGGACGCGACTTCAGGCTATGAGCTCCTCACCTTCATGGATGCCTTCTCTAGCTACAACCAAATTCGGATGGCACCGGAGGACGAGGAGAAGACTGCTTTTAGTACTAACCATGGTCTTTACTGTTATAGGGTCATGCCTTTCAGGTTTAAAAATGCAGGCGCAACTTATCAGCGCTTGGTCAATAAAGTCTTCAAGGAGCAGATCGGCCGTAATATGGAGGTTTACGTCGATGACATGCTGGTCAAAAGCCAAGAGATTGTCAATCATGTCGCTGACCTTGAAGAGGCTTTCGATGCGCTCAGAAAATACAAGATGAAGCTGAATCCAACCAAGTGTGCCTTTGGAGTAGCCTCAGAAAAATTTTAGAGATTCATGGTCTCGAGATGAGGGATCGAGGCTAATCCAGAGAAAATTCGAGCTATCCAGGAGATGGCCGCTCCGAAGTCCATCAAGAAAGTTCAGTGTCTGACTAGGAAGGTGGCATCTTTGAGTAATTTTGTCTCGAGGTTGGTCGAACGCTGCATGTCCTTCCAAATCCTCAGAAAATTGAAAGATTTTCACTGGACTCAGGAACGCCAAAAGGCGTTCGACGAGCTTAAGAACTACCTCAGCTCGCCCCCTTACTAGCCAAACCCGAATCCAGAGAGGAGCTGTTTCTCTATCTTGCGGTCTCCCCTGCGACGCTGGCAACAGTCCTGATCAAAGAAGAGGCGAAAGTGCAGCGACCAGTCTACTACATAAGCTGGATCCTAAGGGATGTCGAAACCAGGTATACAAAGTTGGAAAAATTGATTTATACTCTTTTGATTGCAACAAGAAGACTTCAATCTTACTTTCAGGGATATGCTATAACGCTCCTCACTGATCAGTCAATCAAAGCAATTCTTCATCAAACGGATGCTTCCGAAAGAGTTGCAAAATGGATCATTGAATTAACAGAGTTCGACATCAACTATCGACATCGGCCGGCGATCAAGGCTCAGGCACTGGCCAACTTCATAGTTGAATGCACCATTCCAAATGAAGCCGAGCTTGAACAGAGTGAGACCGGCATCTCGTGGTTGCAATCGAGCCTTTCCGAAGAAAGTGTCGATCTTTCTAAAAGTTTTTGGGCCCTGTACGTGGATGGTTCGTCTAACTCCGCTGGAGCAGGTGCGGGATTAGTCTTAGTTAACCCCGAGGGAGTCGTCGTCGAGTACGCGCTACGCTTCGAATTTCCTACAACTAATAATGGGGCCGAATATGAAGCGTTGATCATCGGATAAAAAATAGTAGAAGAATTAAAAATAGATCGGCTTCAACTCTACAGTAATTTTCAATTGGTGGTCGGCCAAGTTAGTGACAGGTATGAAGCACGGAAGGAAAGTATAATGAAATACCTCGAGAAAGTGAAGGATTTGACTTCGGCCTTTGGTAGTTTTGGCATTCGATAGGTTCCGAGGGCAGAAAATACAAGAGCCGACCTTCTCTCTAAATTGGCCACTTCAGTCCCAATCGAACTGTCCAAAGAAGTATTTTTTGAAACTCTAAAATGCCCAAGCTCAGAGGAATCATAGTTCGTTATGCAAACAGAGCTCGAGTCGAGCTGGATCGATCCGTTAGTTGCCTATCTTAAAGAGGAAGTTCTTCCTCGTGATCCGAAAGAAGCTCGGAAACTCAGGAATCAAGCCTTCCGATACGTCTTGTATGAGGGCAAGTTGTATAAGAGATCGTATTCGCTGCCGCTGTTGAGATGTCTCCGACCTTCAGAGGCCGATTTTGCATTATGGAAAATGCACGAGGGAATTTGTAGAAGCCATGTAGGAGCTAGGTTCCTGTCGCAAAAACTACTTCGACAAGGATACTATTGGCCGACCTTATATCACGCTTCCATGGAGTATGTCAAGAAATATGACCGCTGTCAGAGAAATACAAACATGCAAAGACAGCCGGCCTCTGAGCTTACTCCACTGAGCGCACCTTGGCCATTTGCGCAGTGGGGAATGGATATGCTTGGCCCTTTTCCAATGGCATCCAGACAACGGAAGTTCCTCCTAGTCACGATCGACTACTTCACCAAATGGGTCGAAGTCGAACCACTAGCAAAAATTATCGAGACCAAGGTACAGAATTTTGTCTGGAAGTCAATCGTCTGTCGGTTCGGTCTACCCCGAACCCTCATAATAGAAAACGAGCGACAGCTCGCTGGGACGAGGTTCGCTGAGTTCTGCGAAGATCTAAACATCTTCCATCACTTCACATCGGTAGCTCATCCACAGGCAAATGGAGAAGCTGAAGTAACCAACCGGATCCTGCTGTAAGGCATCAAGACAAGACTCAACAGGGCAAAGAGGGCCTAGGTGGATGAATTCTATCATATCTTCTAGGCATATCGAACTACTCAAAGGCTATCGACCGGAAAAACACCGTTCGCCTTGACCTTTGGAACGAAGGCAGTCATCCCAATCGAGCTTAAGCTTCCATTAGCACGGGTCGTGGCCTTCGATGAGCAGCGTAGCTCACTGGACCTTAGAGTCAACCTCGACCTTCTGGAAGAAAAAAGAGAGAAAGTCCGGGTTCGGATGGCAGCCTACAGATGAAGGATGGCCCGATACTATAACTCCAGAGTCAGAGGTAAAACGTTCAAAGTAGGAGACTTGGTGCTTCGGCGAGCCGCCATCTGTCAACCTCAGAGCCAAGGAAAGCTTGCCCCAAATTGAGAAGGCCCGTATGAAGTAGAGGAGGTCGTTCGGCTCGGAACTTATCGCCTGAAGGAGCTCAAAGGAACAACGCTCCCACGATCTTGGAATTCAAAAAAACTGAGGATGTACTACCAATAATTTTTCTTTAATAAAACTCCTCCATTTCAATATTATGGTTTCTTAATGCAAAAACTATGTGATGATAGGAAAGAAGCAAATAATAGTGGCCATGTTAGAAACAGAAGGAGAATCTTATCCTAACATGAGCAAAGTCGAAGGCCTCGTTCATTTTAGACGAGATGAGAGAGGCCCTGACAACGGCCCTTATGCGCCCCTACAGTCCGTTAGGAATAGGAGAAGAACCTTGTCCTAACGTGAGCAAAGTCGAAGGCCTCATTCATTTTAAAACGAGATGAGGGGAGAGACCCTGACAATGGTTCTTATGTGCCCCTACAGCCCATTAGGAATAGGAGGAGAACTTCGTCCTAACGTGAGCAAAGTCGAAGGCCTCGATCATTTTAGATGAGATGAGGAGAGAGATCCTAACAACGGCCCTTATGCGTCCCTACAATCCGTTAGGAACAGGAGGAGAACCTCGTCCTAACATGAGCAAAATTGAAAGTCTCGTTCATTTTAAACCAGATGAGGGGAGAGGCCCTGACAATGGCCCTTATGCGCCCCTACAGCCCGTTAGGAGGAGGAGAATCTCGTCCTAACGAGAGCAAAGTCAAAGGCCTTGTTCATTTTAGACGAGATGAGGGGAGAGGCCCTGACAACGGTCCTTATGCGCCCCTACAGTCCATTAGGAATAGAAGGAGAACGTCATTCTAATGAGAGCAAAGCTGAAGGCCTCGTTCATTTTAGACGAGGTGAGGGGAGAGGCTTCGACAACGATCCTAATGTGCCCCTATAGTCCGTTAGGAACAGAAGAAGAACTTCATCCTAACATGAGCAAAGTCAAAGGCCTCATTTATTTTAGACGAGGTGAGAGGAGAGATCCCGACAATAATCCTAATGTGTCCCTACAGCTTGTTAGGAACAGGAAAAGAACCTCGTCCTAATATGAGCAAAAGTTGGAACCTCGTAAACCAAAGATGTGGAGAAGAAAGAAGCTCGGTGGAGAATTCTTACACAAGTTTTCTCACGACAACCTAACTACGCCAAATGCAAAAGGCAAAACCTTATCCTAGTTTGCAAGACAGGTCCTAATCCGACGTCCACAAGGAGCTCGACATCCGCAACAAGTGCGGAAACCCGGGACAGGAGATAAGATCTTCCTCAAGCTTCAACCTGAACGGGTGCAGAGCTCGAAAAAGAACTTCGGCAGTCATTTTTTTTGTACTCCCTTTCTTCGAATTTCGAACTCGAGAGTGGGGAGACTATTGTTGAGAATAAATTCCGCTTCCGTCGAAGTCCAGCCTAATGCTTAGCCTAATGCAACTGGTAATCGAAACAACTTCAATCGAAAATTCTCCTCCAGCGGCCGAACCCCAGTCGAACCCTCCAGCGGCCGAACCTTAGTCGAACTCCTTCAGTGGCCGAATCCTAGCCGAACTCCTTTAGCGGCTGAAATCCTCCAGCGGCCGAACTCCTTCCGGATTTCTCCTTCAGTCAAATTTCTTCAGGAGCCGAACTTCTTTCGGACTTCTTCCTCAGTCGGATTCCTTCAGGAGCCGAACTCCTTCCAGACCTCTACTTCAGTCGGATTCCTCCAGGAGCCCAACTCCCTCCGGACTTCTTCCTCAGTTGAATTCCTTCAGAAGTCGAACTCCCTCCGGACCTCTCCTTCAGATGGATTCCTCCAAGAGCCGAACTCCTTCCGAACTTTTTCTTCAATCGGATTCCTTCAAGAGCTGAACTCCCTCCAGACTTTTCCTTCAGTCAAATTCCTTCAGGAGCCAAACTCCTTCCAGACTTCTTCTTTAGTCAAATTTCTTCAGGAGCCGAACTCCTTCCAGACTTCTCCCTCAGTCGGATTCCTCCAGGAGTCCAACTTCCTCCGAACTTTTTCCTCAGTCGGATTCCTCCAGAAGCCGGACTCCTTCCAGACTTCTCCTTTAGTCGGATTTCTCCAGGAGCCGAACTTCCTCCGGACCTCTACTTCAGTTGGATTCCTTTAGAAGCCGAACTCCCTCCGGACTTCTCTTTTAGATGGATTCCTCTATGAGTCGAACTTCTTTCAGACTTCTCCTTCAGTCGGATTCCTTCCGAAGTCGAATTTCTTTCGGACTTCTCCTTCAGTCGAACTCCATCCGAATTCCTCATTACTTCCAGATTTCAAGCAGCATTCCTTCCGGATGATCCCCTCTAGCCGTATTCCCTATAGGAGTCCGAACTCTTCTGGAATTGACATACATCAAAGATCTTCATCCCTCCACGTGGCTCCGAGTGGCTCAGTACCGAACGGCTACGGCTGTCACTATCAGTCTGCTGCAGGCAGCGCCCCTCTCACGCGGCTCTGCGAGGTCAGCTACCGGACGGCTATGGTTGTCACTATCAATTTGCTACAGGCGGCGCCTCTCTCCGTAACAAACCCTATGCGGCCCCGAGCGGCCAGCTACCAGACGGCTACGGCTGTCACTATCAGTCTGCTCCGGATTTCATCTATAAAAGGGATCCTCCATATACATTTTCTCTAAGCTCTCTTCTCTTTTCCAAAACTCTGCTGAGCTCTTTCCTGAGCACTCCATTCCTGTTGGCTAAAAGAGCTGATTTGATCATCGGAGGGTCCTGCCGGAGTCACCATCACCGACTCCGAGCGGGACTTTATTTTGTAGGTCACCGACGGCGATCTCTTCTTCTTCAACTCCAGCTCGGTCCGGCGTTGATCAGATTCTGCACCAACAGGTGCTATGCATCCAAGTAGTATGGGTGTATCAATTGCTTTGGCCTCAAAATATGTAGGCCTAAGGAAACTTCCACTATATAAATAATGTTAATAAAATAACCTGTAAATAGTCAACACAAAAGGATTACCGGACTTTGTCTTATATAAAAATTATTTAATTGGTCTTTTGTCACATAATATCAAATAAAGAAAAGTTGGTACTTGACTAGGAAGGTGATGCTTAACTAGGTGTCTAAGCACTTCGTTCTGATATCATTTAGCACTTGCAATTATAAACAACCAAGTGCTATCACTTGCATTGGAGTGTTTTCTGGTAAGACACTATGGAAAACCATGTTGAATGCCTAACTCTTCTAGTTGTCATGGGCAGCATATTATGTTGGAGCATCAATGATCTTGTAGTGTTTTTATGTCAGTTTCCAGGTGTCAAGAAATTCTGGCACCATAGAATTCCATGACAGTGTCCAGGCAACATTCTCCTTTATTTCTCTGGTTAATGTATATTGAGAAGAGCATTGTCCATCAGCAAACCTAGTCCTATGAGTGGAAGGAAAGATAAACAAATCTTAGGGCCTGTTCGGATGTGCGGGCCTAAAATCCTATGGGTTTAAGGTGGAATAGGGTGGGTTTAAGGAATCTATTCTATAAAGCTTTAAATCTCAGTCTGTGGTCTTAATCAGATGGCCATGCAACCTAATATGATTGATACTCAAACTAATATCTGAGTCTGCCCCATAAGATTGTCCAAGATGGCCATCCACTAGGTGGTCAGCCGTAGGCAATGCAACGGACTGGTAAGCTTAGGTATAGCCCGTGCAACCACCTATTTAATCTTCATAGAACTGTTAATATTTATTTTCTCTAATGTCTTGCCTAGAGCATTGTAAATGTAGTGTCCTCATTGATAAAGCAAAAGCTTCTGATTAGATAAGCTATTTTCAATATTTTATTTTATTTATTATTGTGTTATATAAAGCAGAGCACTGGTATTATATGTATAACTATAAATATTTAATAGTTTGTTGGAAATTGGAATGTTAAGCAACCATTTTAACCATCTTTACTACCAAGCTATCCAGTTAGAGGTAGATAGCATACATCAAATCAAAGGATGTCACTGATGCTTTGCAAGGAGTGAAAGCATTACTGCCAATTTATTTGATAGTCCAAGTCATGATTAACTAACTAATTGTGCATCTCTTATGTGGTCAACTTTATGGATTAAGTGGTTGATGGTCCAGCGAGGAGATTATTTGACAAAACTATCTTTAGTGGAAAAGAAAATTATTTGACTTTAGGTGATCTAAGTTTCTGGCACCTATGCTCTGCAGCAGTTACTGATTTTTTTTAATAAATATTTATCTGCCTGCTACAAGCCAAAAAAAAAAAAAGAAACCATGTCTTTGATTGTTAGTTTGATTTATTCACAATCTTTATGTTTATGCAGCTTTGCCAATCATGAGCTCCGGTCATTGGTGTTGGTTGACAGAAGGTGAGGCTTTCATGCATGACCCTGGTATCTGTCATTAATCGCTTATGCTGATTAGCAACTTGTTTGCAGTCTGCGTGGCCTAGATTCCTCAAGTAGCATCATTCTGGAAAGATTCCATGGGGGCTCGATCTTCCAAGTGATGTTGCTCATGAGAAGCACCCTGAGAAAGGTGTCGTGAATTAGGTATATCATTTGTGGGCCTCAATCGTCAGCTAGTGAGGCACTGAGATTCTCTTGTTTACATCATTCAACAACAGTATCCTGAGAATTGAATTGAATGGAAACTAGGAAGATCTAGAGATCATTTTTTTTATTGTTAACAAATTAGTTGAGGTTTATATTCTTATATATACTGGTAACATAATTGCTTCAGTGAGAGTGGTCACTTGCCATTATTGTTATGCATACAGTCTGCAGAAAGTTATGCTAAGTTGAATAGAGAAGCCACATTAATTAATATGAATTAAATTATGAAGTGATGTTGCAAGTGTTTAATTGGGCCGATTGGAGTTGGAATGACTTTTCCTATTTTCATATATATGTGATAAACACGTTTACTGAAGATGAATCCATAAAGCATTGTATCCAGTTTTAACGCTCGTACCATCAGTTCTCATTCATGATACTGTATTGACTATGTTTACTTCATTTAAGGGAAAAAAGCTGCTTTTTCCTTCAAAATATGGTGCACGACATAGCGCAAAGAATTGCTTAAGCATCTTGGTACCATGGGAAGGTGGCTGAAGAGTGTGCATGTAGAGCACTGCTTTATGGGCAAGAAAAGCAGGAGGCCCTCAAGGCTTGCAACCCTAAACCCCAAAGCTCGAGAGTTTCAAGAGGTGTGAGTGGGCGGTAAACAGCATCTTGCTGTTGTATTACTTGGTTTTATCGGCGCCTGCCTTTGTTGAGTGGAGGGAACCCCCATTTGTGAACACCTCTTGAGTGAATCTGAAGCCTCTGATCTTTTGGGCGTTGTCAGTGCCAGAAATTTGGCTGTCAACACCCTCGGTGCCGCATGAACATCTCCAATCAACCTTAGAAGCTTTGTTTATCATTGATCAGATCAACCTTCGGAGTCTGAGTTCTCTCATAGCTGCATTGAGTGCTTCCAACAGGCTTCAACGCATGGGAATACCGAGCACTTGCAATTTAACTGCAATCAATTGTAAACTTTGTGGTAGACTGCAATTGCAAATGAGGGACAAACTTTTTGACGAAACAGATTTGGGTCATCATGTATGTTGATCACAATCCAGGAACCATAGATAAGGTGATTGCAACCACGAAGAACAATGTCTATGTGGGTGCTTATGTGATCAACGTTTCCGTGTATGGGGGACTTTCCTATGTGAATTGAGCAATAATTGTAACATATAGTGGGCACGACAGTAGAAAGACCCCTTTCATCGGTACTTCTTTCTTAGGTTGCAGTTACGCTGCATGATGACCTAAATCTTTTCTCCTTGGGCCCTTGTTATTCTCCACTTCCAAGCAAGAGGTACTTTATCAGTCTAGCATCACGTAATTTGAGGACATGAATTGGATGAGAGAACTGGGAAACGTACGATGAGACGTGGCAGGTTTGAAAAAGTGGGGATACGAGGAAGGCTTCATATTATTTTCTCACCGTGCAAAATAGGATTTTGATTCCATACAAAAAAGTAGGGAGCTGGAACAAGAAAAATTTAAAGATTCTTTTACTGCACTAATTTTTTTTTAAAAAACTTTTATCTATTTGATCCATGTTCGAACTTATTTATCAATATGAACGTTATTTTGAATGATATTTTTTTTTAGAAAAGCCATTAAAATGATGTTTTTTTTTTGGCCCAGTCAGGTTCCCTAATGGATATTTTTATAAAAAATAAAAACATCATTTAAAATAGTATTTTTAAAGTTGCCATTAAAAATAATATTTTTAAAAGCATCATTATGAATGGCACTTTTAAAAGCGTCATTTGCGATGGCATTACTAAAAGTGCTATTCCAAACATCGCTTTTAAACTTGTCATTTTATATCTTGATTTTGGAAGATGTGGCCTATAGATTTCACATAAATCTATCCCATTTTTTGTTGGATTAACAAAAATAAAAAAAGTTAATTACATTAAGTTTCAAACTCTTATTTTGATCAATAATTAATTTTATCTTTTTTCCTACCTTTAGACGAATGAAATATAGATATTCTCCTATGTCATTAGAATTTTCTAACTTTCTTGATTTCATGTATGAAATTCATATAGAATCTTTGAAAAAGACCTTTTTCCTCCATAAGAAAAAAAAAAAAACTTACCATCTTTGGGATCTAATGCTATACCGCTGCTCAATACCTTAGTGAATCATTCTATTATATAAGTTGATTTCTAACTTTTATTCCATATCATGATATAAGTAAGTGGTTCTTAATTGTAGCGATCCAATAGCTCGCTAATTGATCTTTAGCATGCTTTCTCTATTAGTTCGATCATTTCTCCATAGAATACATAGGCCATATTTATTTCTTCCTATTTTGGTTCTCATAAAGTCTCCTTTCTTGCTACTGATCAAAATCATTGCTTTGAATGATGCATATATAGAAAGCCTATTTTTTTCTAGTATATACTAGTTGATTTGATCTTTTTTCCTTCTTTCTATAGGGGAGATAGTTGCATGTAATAATAGATTTATTAAAAGCTTGTGGTAAAAATGGGTTTCGTTCAAAATAATATTCCAAAGCCTTTGTATGCTCTTAATTCATTGTTCTTATATCCAAAGTTGCCAGTCTCTGATTGCTAACTACCATCATATTGATGTACGACTTTCTTGGATCTTCTATTTCAAGTCATATTAGAGGCTTAGGTTAAGTCATTGTTGGCATGTTTTGGATAGCAGTCATAGAATGAACGAAATCACCAGATATTTTAACATGAATCCAAGACATCTTGGTAGCCGGTAAGTTGTGCATTAATTTACTGGTAGCTGATAATTTTATGTAATTATGTCATTTATAACACATTTGAAGACCTGAATCTATATTTACAAATCATAACATCCTAATACTTTAAATTAAACAAACAAAATATCAAAAGTAATCTCTGATTGAAATAATAATTAATAATATAAGATAAAATAAAAATATCAAATCTATAAAAAAAGAATCACATAGTACTACAATGCCTAAAAAATATTAAGTCCCATAAAGATATCGTGGTGCCCATGGTTGCTTAGACCTTCTCAGGAAAGTCATAAACGGTCACTCCTGCTGCTGTGTCACCTATGATGTCCCCTCTCCTATATCACTAGATGTCTTTTGGTCATGCATATGAAGAATAACAGGTGCTGCTGGAGCATCTGCGAGCTGAGTAACCTCCTCATCTAGATCTAAGAATATGTCTATAATAAAAGGATCATACTGATGCCAACTAGAACCCAATGCTATCATCTAGGGTACATAAAAAGATGAAGGTCCTAGCATCTATGGATCAGAAGATGGTGGTATATGTGCAACATGCGGCAATGACATCTACAGAATATATGGTGATAGCATATGTGGAATATGCAATGATGGTGTATATCTTATATCTGGCACATCGAATGCTCCATGCCAAGGCGTACAGTTATCAGGGTTATAACCAATCACCATCAATATCATGGAACATGATCTCTCCATCTCCCACAGTATTTGAGTTCGCTCATCCTTATTAGTCGTAGATAGAGCATGATGAGTGTCCAATATAAGACTTGACATCCGATCAGTCTACATAACAAAAACAAAATTATCAATATATTATAGAATATATAATAAATATAAAATTTAAATATGATATTAAATAAAATATATAATGCATAATTTTTATGGCCTTACTAAATGTGCATAGTAGAATTCTCACCCTCATATCTTAGAACCGTATGGCGAGGCTGTCTAATGCCCCGTATTGTAATGCTAAGAAACTAAGCCATGTAGTCCTCAATATATAGATGGCTTCCAATATATCATCACCATGAACTATATAATCTCATCGTGCATTCCATATGGTGATATACTTTGCATGCTTGATATGCTAGTCAATATGAGCTCTCCCTCATCGATCAACACAATGAAATCACTGACTGGTATCAAACTGATCTGTGATGCCCTAAATCTGACTAAACTACCATAGCACACGATTTGAAAGAAGCCACTCTACCACATTAAAATGAATAAACGGCACCCTAACAGCCCATATATCATGTTCATCCATGCAAATCTATGGTAATATGTACATAATCTTATCTGTATATGGCTCCCACAAAAATTGATAGAATTTTAAATAAAATTGGATTAGTAAGCTCATTATTTAGTAGATTATGAATACTATAAAATAATATTTATATATAAATCAAAATTATCCGCCTGCGTGCATCATTATCAGCCAATATATCCAACTGGCACCTATAAACCCATGCTATTATCATTGACACATGGTGAATGTTGAATGTTACGTTCCATCTGCTTAATAGTGTGTTCATTTTAATTAGATTTCATCAGAATAAAAATAATACTAAATTTTAAGTAATGAAACCAATAATTTTATACCTATATCTCCAAGATGTGTCCAGCTTGATTGGAACATTGGGATCTTGATGCACTAGTGGCATCTCAAGAAACTATCTTCATAATGAACTAATAGTCAGCATCCTCTTCCATGCTCAAATTTATCAATTTCAAGAAAATTAAACATGATATCTCCAATCAAAGCTAGAATAGAATGTTAAAAATTAAAATTCTATATTGTTGGAGGATTTTTATGCCAGCAGAAGACATGACAATATAGGCTAAATTAAAGATCTTCAGAAGGCTGTAGCCGAGGTCCTAAGTCAAGCCGAGCTTGAAATCATCAAAGGAGGAAAATCAGTCACAATATGAGTCGATTGAAGATCTTCAGAAGGCTGAGGCCGAGTTCTTATCCTAGGTCGAACTTGAAGTTACCTCTAGGATGAACTCTTTAGGATGAACTCCTTCAAGATAAACTCCTCCAGGATGAACTCCTCTAGAATGAACTTCTTCAGGACGAACTCCTCCAGGACAAACTGCTCCAGAATGAACTCCCCTGGGATGAACTCTCGTAGGACGAATTCCTCCAAGACGAACTTCTCCAGAATGAACTCCTCCAGGATGAACCTTCCAGGATGAACTCCTCCAGAATGAACTCTCCTAGAATGAACTCTCCTAGGACGAACTCCTCCAGAATGAACTCCTTCAGGATGAACCTTTCAAGATAAACTCCTCCATGATGAACTTCTCCAGGACGAACTCCTTCAGAATAAACTCCTCTGGGATGAACTCTCCTAAGACAAACTCCTCCAGGATGAGCTCCTCCAGAATGAACACCCCAAAGATGAACTCCTCCGGAATGAACTTTCCTAATATGAACTCTCCAAGGATGAACTCCTCCGGATTGTCAACTCTCCCCCTACACGCCATGAGGGGACAATACCTGACATGATTTCTAAGAATATTCTAATGGACAAATAAAATCTCTGATAACTCATTGCTCTTCTACGACTAACAATCCATAATCCATCCTAACAAACTCTGAATCCTTCTTTTAATGAAAAAAAGGAGAGATCCTAAGGCACATAACTCTTCTCTCTGAAACGCTCATCTTTTTTCCTCTATTGAATGGAGAACTGACTTGTGTTGGAGGATCCCCATCAGAATCAACTATGGTTGGAAACTTTTCTTGTAGGTACGGCCATCTCCATCTCGTCGTCGCTGACTTACCACCATCGCACAACTCCAGCGATCCAACCTTGAGGTGAATTTCTGCATCAACAGATGGTGCTAGAGGAAGGACCTTTAAGCCCATTTATGAGAAGAAACGAGCGTCCAATGAGAGGAGCTCCATCACGTTGCTCCAATACTGACGAGATTCGGCATCCATCTTCAACAGGTCCCATCCAGACTCAAACTGGAGGGCTCCAAATAAGGAAGAAATTTCAATCAAAGAAAAGATCCAGACAAAGAAAAAGATCATAACAAGGATGATCTGAACCAGCAAAGATGTCACAGGATCCAAATAAAAAATATGATTATGCAAATTCTTTAGTCATATTACATTCTTGATTTTTCATCCATTCTCTTGAGTTCTGGATAGAATCCAGCATTAGAAGGGGGATCTTCATTTGCATTCCGATGTGCTCGGCAAAATAACAATAACCTCTAAAATCCAAAATGAAATGAAGAGATTGAGATCCGGGAAGAGATGGAACAAATAGAGGGTATCATAAAAAATTAGAGGAGAATGAAGAGAGGCTTTCCTGGGTTAGCAGTTACTTTGGCATCCTACTGTTATACTTATCACATCTTCATTCGAGACTATGATATTATTTCTATTCGTTACTCCCATAGGTCACAAATTTTATCTATTTGGATCAAATCAGAGCTATATTTTTCAAGCTAAGAGATGTGCCATTTTTTTAGATACTAATGCAACTATTTATTACTTTTCATATATTGCTCTATTAAATGGGATATGTAGATCCAAAAACTCAGCTACTAGCATGCACCATCTGAACAGTAGATCGTCCTCATTAATTAACTAAAAGTTTTATGGCTCTTCTTCAAATATCGTATATTCATATTGATGACTAATATTTAATTGCTACATACTACTCACAAGTTGAATTTATTATTAAAACTCTACATGCTATTAATTTTGTTTGATCTCTTATTACCTCAAGTGATTTTTCACTCAATTATATTTAACACCGGAATCCTATATGCTTTTAATGTTACTTCAATTTTCACTATATGCAATTGCATTTTGCTCTTCTCGTCCTAGAGCTATTAGCAAATCTGCTCAAATTTTAACTTTTAGAAGGAAGAAAGAGGGGAGAGAATGGTGTCTGTAGGCCTCTCTCCAACCCAGGCGACCCAACTGGCCGATGTCTTTCTCGCACATGCGCTCCGCCAATCTCCCTCACGATCCCAGGCAGTGCCCTCCTAAAAAAAAAAAAGAAGAGATCCAAGCTGACCTCCTACTCACGTCGTGATCTCAGGCGACGCCGACCTCCTCCCATAAAAGAAGGAGGGGGAAAGAAGCAGCTGGCATCTCTCCAGTCGATCTCCCCTCTCCCGTGCGTTCGCACACATCCAACTGACCTCCCCCGCGCTTAAGGCATGGCTGCGACGGCGCCAACGACCTCCTCCCCTGGTCGATCTCCTCCTTCGCGGTGTCCCTCCCATCTTCCCACTCCTAGGCGAAACTTGGGCGCGTCCGACCTACCCCGATGGCAGATCTTCTTCCTTTCGCGTGCCAAGCACCGCAGCCGATCTCCTTCCTTCCGCACGCCATGCATCACGGCCGATCTTCTTCCTTTCATGCATCAAGCGCAACGGCCGATCTCCCATGGTGACCCCTCCGATCTTTTCACTCCCAAGTGTGACCCACGGTGCCAAAGTCCCTCGTCGCCATATCAGGTGGCACCGACCTCCTCCCACAAAATAGAAAAAGAAAAGCTTCTCTGTTTCAAGAAACAGAGAAAGAAGGAGGGGTGGGGTAGGCATCCATAGGCTTCTCCCTAGTCCCTACACATTCGGTCGATCTTCCTCCTCTCTCCCATGCCCATCGTAGCCATCAGATAGATCTCCTCCATTCAGCACGTCAGATGCAACAACTCTTGCTGATTTTCTTCTCCCTACACTCCAAGTGACCCCGGCCAATCTTCCCACTCCCACACGCTCAGGAGACCCCTCCGGCCAACCTATTCCTCTCCATGCACCCCCAACCGTGGTCGAGCTTCTTGCCCCCTATGGCTAAGCTTTTCTCCCGTGCATCCAGGCGTGCCCCTCCAGTAGAGCTCCTTCCGTGTGCCCGCGCATGGTCAAACCCATCACAACAACACCAAAATTCACCCAGGTGGCACCAAGGTCCTCCATCACGATCTCAGCCGATGCTGATCTCCTCCAAAATAAATAAATAAATAAATAAGAGAGAAGAAGAAAAGAATAAGAAGAGGAGGAAAGAGGAAGCCAGTCGGTCCTCTCCCCTTGCGCCTGCGCATGTCCGATCGGTGTGGATGAACCTACCATGATGGTGCCAAGGTTCGTGCATCTCTAGCACGGTTGAACCCGCCACCAAGTGGCCCCGAAGTACTCAGTGAGCATGGGCCGAAGTCCTCCCGAGGTTCATGTACTCCAAATGCAGCCAAAGTCTCCCACACATGCATCTGTTCAACCCCTTCCGAAGTTCTTCCATATGCATTTCGCATCAAATGGCGTCGAAGTTGACTTGGAGCAACCTTAAAACCATACATAAAAAAAAGGCTACAATCTCCATACACAACTGTGAATTTTATCCACCAAAGCTGAGTTGATACAAAAAATATATAATATAATAAAATAATAAATAGAAAAGAAGAAGAAGAGAATGAGAAGAAAAGGAAAGAAGAGGCTAGTCGACTGATCCTCTCCCCCATGCACCTAGATGTGGATGAACTGACCGTGATGGAGCCGAGGTCCATGCACCCCTAAAGTAGCTAAACCCATCACCAAGCAGCTCTCAAGGTCCTCGTGCATATGGTGCCGATGTCCTCACAAGGCCTATGCACTCCCAACATGGCCGAGATTCTACCACGCACCGAGATCCCTGCACTTTGCAATCGAAGTCCCTTGCACGTGCATTCGCTCGACCTTTTCCAAAGTCCTCTCATATGCATCTCATATCATACGGTGTCGGGGCTCACTTGGAGCAACTCCGAAGCCACCTACAAAATGCTACAACCTCAGCACATGAATCTATGAATTTCACCCATCGGAGCCAAGTTGATACAAAGGAAAGGAGAAGAAGGAGAAGAAGACAAAGCCTGATCTGAACTAAAGTAATCCAAAATAAAAGCTTTAATCAAGTAACAAGAGAGGATCAAACAGAGCCCAAGATCCCCCAAATAGAGAACTCATGGTAAAAGACTTCCAAACTTTTGTTCATTATTATTTTTCTTTCCTGCAAGGCTATAGGATGCCAAAATCATGGCCGAACCCAAAGTTAATTAAGACTAAATTAAAGAAACTAAAGCTAAAGCTGAAGTGAAAATAAATACTGAAGCTAAAGTTAGAATTCAAACTAATCTGAGGTCAAGCTCAAGACCAATCCAAGATCAAGTTCAAGATCTATCCAAAGTGAAAGCGAGACAAATCCGATGCAAAGATCATACAAGTTCAAGATCTACATAGGTTCAAACTCAAAAGACTGAGGCTAATAGAAATTTGACCTCAGTAAGCTAAGCCCAAAAAAAAAATCTGAGGTTAAAGCCTAAGCCAAGCTGAGGTTAAATTCAAGGACAAACTAAGGTCAGAATCAAGGATAAGCTGAAGTCAAAATTGCAACCAAGGCCGAACTACCAAGCTCAAATTTAAGTCAAGAAAAAAGTTAAGGCCAAGAAAGCAGACTTAACAAGAACATCAATCAAAGAAGATCCCATTAACCTAAGACGGAAGGAGGGGAGAGGCCCTTTCAATGGCTCTTATGTGCTCCTATAGTCTTGTTAGGAACAGAAGGAGAATCTCATCCTAACATGAGCAAAGCGAAGACCTCGTTAATCTAAGACGAGATAAGAAGAGAGTTCCTTCCAATAGCCCTTACATGCCCCTACAGCCTTGTTAGGAATAGGAGGAGAACCTCATCCTAACATGAGCAAAGTGAAGACCTCGTTAATCAAAACGAGATGAGAAAAGAGACTCTTTCAACGGTCCTTATGTGCCCCTACAGTCCTATTAGGAATAGAAGAAGAACCTCATTCTAACATGAGCAAAGTGAAGACCTCATTAGTCTAAGATGAGAGAAGAGGAGAGGCTCTTTCAATGGCTCTTATGTGCCCCTACAGTCCTATTGGGAATAGAAGAAAAACCTCATCCTAACATGAGCAAAGCAAGAACCCCCGTAGATAAGAGAAGAACCTCATCTTGACACAGAGAGAAATCTTTCGGTTATTTAAGATAGGAGGATAACCTCATCCTAGCATGGATGAAAATCTTTGATTTTTAAACATGAGGTAAAAATCTACAGAAATCCAAACTTCAAATATCAATATTCATAAAAATTTAAACTTAGAAAGCAGAGGCCTGTAGTAATTCGAGCTCAGAATGTTAACATGCACAAAAATTCAATCTTAGAAGATAGAGGTCGATAAGAATCTAAGCTCAAAAAGCTAAGGATTGAATTGAAGACCTTCAAATAATTTCAATGAGAAGCTAGAAGATTCTAAGTCTAAATGACAAAATAAAAAAAGATCATGTCTTTGATAAGTCCAACTTACTATACCCCCTTCGTCCGAACCAAAGCCCGGACTCGAAAGTAGGGGGCTATTATTGAGGAATTTTTATGCCAGCCAAAGACATGACAATATAGGCTGAATTAAAGGTCTTCAAAAGGCTATGATCAAAGTTCTAAATTAGGCCGAGCTTGAAATCATCAAAGAAGAAAAACCAATCATAATATAGGTCGATTGAAGATCTTTAGAAGACTGAGATCGAGTTCTTATCTCAGGCCAAACTTGAAGTTACCTCCAGAATGAACTCTTCCAGGACGAACTCCTCCAGAATGAACTTCTCTAGGATGAACCCCTCCAAGACAAACTCCCCCAGGATGAACTCTCCTAGGACGAACTCCTCCAAGATGATCTTCTCCAGACGAACTCCTCCAGGATGAACCCTCCAAGATGAACTCCTCCAGAATGAACTCCTTCGGATGAACTCTCCTAGGATGAACTCCTTCAAGATGAACTCCTCCAAGATGAACTCCTCTAGAATGAACTCCCTCGGGATGAACTCTCTTAGGATGAACTCCTCCAGAATGAGCTCTTCTAGAATGAACTCCCCCAAGATGAACTCTCCCAGGTTGAACTCCTTCAGATTGTCAACTCTCTCCCTACATGCCATGAAGGGACAGTACTTAACATGATTTCTGAGAATATTCTAGTGGATAAACAAAATATCTCTGATAATTCATTGCTCTTCCATGACTAACAACCCACAATCTATCCTAACAAACTCCGGACCCTTCTATAAAAGAAAAGAAAAAAAGAGAAACCCTAACTCTTCTCTTCCAAATGCTTATCTTTTTTTTTTGTTGAATGAAGAACTGACTTGAGCATCGAAGGATCTCCATCGGAGCCAACTTCGATCAGAAACTTCTCTTGTAGGTATGGTCCCCTCCATCCCATCACCGCCGACTTGCCGCCGTCATGCAACTCCAGCAATCCAACCTCAAGGTGGATTTTCGCATCAATATATACCATATATCTGAAACAATATAAAATAACCATCAATCTCTGATTGGTCATAATATGAACCACGACACATAGCCTTGTACAGACAAGCTAATACTACACTGCCCCAACTAAGTCTATGTGCAAAATCTAAATCCTCTAATAGTGGTAAAAACATCAACTTTACCTTCTTAGATAAAGTATCAGGCAAAAGAGCACCTCCTAGCAATCATAGCATTTGACTCCTAACATATTATCATGCCATCTCCTCTAGTGTGTCATCTCCAATGTAGTAATGTCAATAGTGATCATCCAAACACTCCATCCTCAATCATGAATGATCGAAGAACTAGACCTCTGGCTCAAATTCTGATAACCAACCACATGTAGCCTGTCACTCTGGAATGGTAAGCATAGGATCAAATTCTATAACTATATCACCATCAATTGGTAGTCCGGTGAGCATACTAACATTCCATAATGTGATGATCGTCTCATGTAATGGAAGATGAAATGTATGTATCTTTGGGCGCCATCTCTCAAGCAAGGCAATAATAAGACCAACATACATCTGTATCCTACCAATCCGATATACTTTATAAAATATCAGATATCATAAATAATTTATAACTCTATTTGAGATATCCTCCATCCTTCATAAGTCTACATCGGCTCATCGTAAGTGGAGGTGTCTGGACTCCTGCAATAAGATAAGATAATACGATCACGTATATGACTTTAACAAGAATCTATTTATAAAAATATAAATAATAATAGTAGAAATAAAATGCTTACAATGCCATCTAGTATAGCCTGTGACCAATGCATTTCCTACAATGTAAGAATATTGCTAACTTATGGGCCCAGATGCCATGGATTGTAAGCTATAATACATTAATGAATCTAAAACAATGATATACATCCCAAGTATATTAAAGCATGAGAAATATGATATATACTAATTAATTACATCAAAAATATAACTCTAAAAATCATATGTAGAATAAGTTCGGACATAAACTATATAACAGTTCAACCATCAAAAATACATAGAACAATAGAACAACTCTGAATATAGACTATACAACAGTTCAACTATCAGAAATATATAAAATAATACATAACACTCTGATGCTTTTAATTTCTTCCACCACTTGAAGTTGATGTGTGTGGAAGTAACTTAGGAACGATCATGATCCTATTTCTTACAAATATCATAATGATTCTTGCTTCTTATTTGCCTATCATCCATCTCATTTCGCAGTCTTGTTGACTTTGGCATGCCTTTCTGCTTAGGTCTCAAATGATAATAATTAGAAATACATGTAAACATATGTGTGGACATTCAATAGTCTTCATATGGTAATGTATAAAACTCATCATTCCAAATATTCATGTATGCCACAACTATGTATGCATCATCCATAAATCTATTAAAATGTATAGCCATTTCTTGGCACATAGCTAAACATATGAACAGGAATATCTATAGATGCTCCACTTTTTACAAGAATATTTTCTTTCATTTAAAATCATGGTACGAGAGTTTCCTCCACTTCTTAACCCTGCACTTGCTCTTCTCGTAAGCACTTTATATATGCTTATTTGGAGGTTGAATGCTATTACTTTATACTGGCTAGCTTTAACTTGATTTTTAGTAATCTAATTGCAACATAAGGAGTAAAAAAATTATTTGGATTCTCCTACACATATCTTAAGGCTTGGGCATATCTCATATTAAAGTATTTCATAAGATAGTAAAATGTCATTGAAATATAAGTTATAATTGGTATATTTCTAGCTCCTCATAAAATATTATTAAAAATCTTTGATAAATTTATAGTTAAGATACCATAATGCATGCCAGCATCATGTGCCAATGTCCATTTTTGCTTTTTTCAACTCAAATAGCTAACTTCAAGTCTCTACATTCATTGTCCTGATTCTACCGCAGCACATAGTTATAGGGATAAAATGACTTACATGATAAATACATACATCCTATCATTAACTAATGGATATAAAAGGTCCTATCCCATTTAGAAATTATATTAATTCTATATATAATTACAGTAATCAAATAATATGCAATAGGTGAAGGAAAAATCTTATTTTTCGGATCAGGTTCGTTCAGATCTGATCAGATCAAGAGATATATTTCAAAATTTTTTCTCTTTGATCTAGATCAGATCTAGAATATTTCAGATCTGATTCTTATTATTTTAATAATTAAAATAAATTTAGATAAATTAAATCAAATTTAATTTATCTTAAAGTGGATAATCCTATTATCCGTTGATGATCCTATAAGCAGCGGAAGATTCTGGATCTAGCCACGCAAGTGTCTGGCCTCTACCGGTATCCACTCGGACTGAATTTGGAGATCCTCTTCTTCTCTATCACGTCTCCAAAAATTAGATCTGGATCTGATTTAGAGGATCTTCAAAATACCTTTCAAAGATCAATAGTTGTCCTTTGCAGCAGCGTAGCCTTCTAGCTTTCAGTTGTCTTTCTCTCATCTGGATTGCACCAACCAAGAATCCAAAATACTTTTGGACGTGGAGAGGAGAGGGAGAAGATACTTTGGCATGGAGGAGGAGAGGAGAGACAATCTTGGGGCATGGGATTTTCAATTGCTCTTTGAGTTGGGCGTAGGGTCTTATTTATAGACTATCTGTGATCCAACTCCTCTTCTTTCCAACCAATCACAACTCTTTGTAAAATTAGATCTAAATCTAATTGGTGGAAATAGAGTCTTCTAGATTTGGGATCACAGATAGTCTATAAATAAGACCTACCGCCCAACTCAAAGAGCAATTGAAAATCCCATGCCCCAAGATTTGTCCTCCTCTCCTCCTCCATGCCAAAGTATCTTCTCCCTCTCCTCTCCACGTCCAAAAGTATTTTGGATTCTTGTTTGGTGCAATCCAGATGAGAGAAAGACAACTGAAAGCTAGAAGGCTACGCTGCTGCAAAGGACAACTATTGATCTTTGAAAGGATTTTGAAGATCCTCTAAATCAGATCCAGATCTAATTTTTGGAGACGTGATAGAGAAGAAGAGGATCTCCAAATTCAGTCCGAGTGATACGGTAGAAGGCCAGACACTTGCGTGGCTAGATCCAGAATCTTCCGCTGTTATAGGATCATCAACGGATAATAGGATTATCCACTTTAAGATAAATTAAATTGATTTAATTTATCTAAATTTATTTAATTATTAAAAATAAGAATCAGATCTGAAATATCTAGATCTGATCTAGATCAAAGAGAAAAAATTTTGAAATATAATCTCTTGATCTGATCAGATCTGAACGAACCTGATCCGAAAAATAAGATTTTTTCCTTCACCTATTGCATATTATTTGATTACTGTAATTATATATAGAATTAATATAATTTCTAAATGGGATAGGACCTTTTATATCCATTAGTTATATGATAGGATGTATGTATTTATCATGTAAGTCATTTTACCCTATAACTATGTGCTGCGGTAGAATCAGGACAATGAATGTAGAGACTTGAAGTTAGATATTGAGTTGAAAAAGCAAAAAATGGACATTGGCACATGATGCTGGCATGCATTAGGTATCTTAACTATAAATTTATCAAAGATTTTTTAATAATATTTATGAGGAGCTAGAAATATACCAATTATAACTTATATTTCAATGACATTTTACTATCTTATGAAATACTTTAATATGAGATATGCCCAAGCCTTAAGATATGTGTAGGAGAATCCAAATAATTTTTTACTCCTTATGTTGCAATTAGATTACTAAAAATCAAGTTAAAGCTAGCCAGTATAAAGTAATAGCATTCAACCTCCAAATAAGCATATATAAAGTGCTTACGAGAAGAGCAAGTGCAGGGTTAAGAAGTGGAGAAACTCTGTACCATGATTTTAAATGAAAGAAAATATTCTTGTAAAAGTGGAGCATCTATAGATATTCCTGTTCATAATGTTTAGCTATGTGCCAAGAAATGGCTATACATTTTAATAGATTTATGGATGATGCCATACATAGTGTGGCATACATGAATATTTGGAGATGAGTTTTATACATTACCATATGAAGACTAATGAATGTCCAACACATATGTT